>JASAMY010002624.1:0-20776 GCA_030248085.1 Paralinhomoeus sp. GSCO2_6 | reverse complement strand
GCGAAAATTCAAGTTAGAAAAATGAAGAAAAATAGCACAGTGACCTAGCCTTTCAAGCACCCAATAAAAAGCCACTGTGAAACATGTACATGTCTAACCGCAACGGAGGTTTTTGGCGATTTTCTTCAGCGTTCCCCTATGGATCAGGCAGTGCCGCAGAGTTCGCAGCTGAAAAGATCCAACCGCCCAGTTCTTTTCCAACAAGGGCAACGCTCTCCTCGCGACCACAACGACAACGGTGAACGTGACTGATGACCCAGAGTGGGAGAGTTAATACTCTATTCTCCTCTCTTTGGCTTCGGGGAGGGGGGGGAGGGGGGGGGGGGGTTGAAGCGATTCGAAACGAAACCGCGCACGCTGACGACAAGAGTCGGCGGTCGCACCGAACGTTCCTTATCATACCCCCCCCTGATGAGTACTAAACAAAGAGTTGTTTCAGTTTGAACTAAAGAATATAGCAACATAAAGAGCGAGTCGATGCTGTTGTGGCTCTTTGAACCATCTCCAATTCTCAGTTCTCGACGCGACAACCATTCGTGTGCAATTAAAGATGCTTCAAAACGTTTCGAATCCCATTTATTTTGTTGACAAAGTTCTCAAGCCGTCCCTCTTCTTCACCCTACCAAACCAACTGACCAGCGCAAAATCAGACACCGTCATCGTCAGCGCGCCTGCACACCTCCAATCAATGGACGCTTTCCAATGTCTATCCATACATGTTACTGGGGGGGGGGGTTACCCACCGCCCAGGTCAAAAGTTACCCCTCCCCAACCCTCCCCCCCAGAATTTTTCAAAAGTTTTCCAACTTGTCTACAACTGTAAAAAGTACTGTATTTTTCGCCTTTTTCAGTGTTTTTTGACCCTAAAACAGCTAAATAACGCCATTTATAGCCCATTTTGACCTATTTTTTGACCAAAAAGTGCCTATTTAGACACTATTTAGGTACACTTTCGGTTACATGTATGTGTCTATCCATCAATGTGGGTGGGTGAGGTGTTGCTACTGTAACCGCTTCCTCTTCATTCCAAGTCGTCATCGTCATTGGGGCGGAGTTCTTGAATGTCGCCGGCATCGTCGAGCGGCACGGCGCCAGAGGGACCGCGCCGGCCGGCCGCCGCGCCACCGCCCACGAACATGTCGCCCATCATCTGACTCGCCTGCCGCTCCAGGCGCTGCAACCAACCAGCAATCGTGGTGACGGCTACATTCAAATGAGTTTTAAACGAACAAAACGACGACTACGACACCCCCTGCGTTTGAGGCTCTCCATTCTGAGAAAGTTGAAAGTTGGTCTTTCCAGCCTCCAGCGTCTGGAAAGCCCCGATTTCCAATTAACCAACGCCTGCAAACTGGACGCTAGACGCCTGTTAATAGGAAATCGTTTTTTTTCAGACGCCAGGTGCTGGAAAGGCTTGAACGTTCAACTTTTCCAGCTGGAGAGCCTCAAACGCAGCGTGTTGGCTTAAGCAACAAACTCGTTGTCGCACATGTTGTTGTTGTTGGATTAGGGGCAACGCTAGGAGGCCATCAACGGCCCATATAGCATACCCATATCCATGACGCCTTCCTGTCTAGGACAATTAGCCAAAGACCTTCTGAAGAACGCCATCTATAATCTAGGGATGGCAGGGATGGCACGAGAAAAACCATAGAAAGGGAAGTCCTCAGTCTAGTGGGCCCATCAAGAAGTCCTCAGTCTAGTGGGCGGGCGGCGGGCGGTCAGTGGGGGCACCCGGGCGGGAGTGTTCCCACTGCAACCGACTTTCTTCATTCCAAGTTGTCGTTGGCGCGCAGCTCCTGCATGTTGACGGCGTCTTGTAACAGAGCAGACTCCCCGCTACGACTACTCCGCCGCTGTCCCATGGAAATTTTCACCCCCCCCCTCAAGTCTTTCATGATGAAACTCCCCCGCACGTAATGTTCATATTTGTGGTGGATCTACATGGCTTTGGGTAGCAAGTTTCATATGAAAATTTTCCCAGGGTGAACATTTTCATGTGGCGGACACGTCGCCCAGCAGTTGACCCGCCTGTTTCCGCTTCCCTGCAACAGCCCGGATGGGATTGCGACACCAAACGATGCGACACTCGATGAAACACTGCAATAATCTTGAGACGTACGGTACAGTCAGCAGTTTGTGCACAAAGAGTTTACAGCGGAAAAGAACCAGCCGCATGGTTCTCTCCTTTCCAACAAGGACCGCACTCCGTGCAACCACAACGACAACGATGAACGCGACTGCTGAGAAAGTCGCACTACTCTTTTCGCTGCTAACTGGGGGGAGGGCGGTACAATAACACACGTTCCTTATCAATCACAGATGAAGTCGTGCCATTGTTCGTGTTCAGTGCCGTGTCGTGCCATTGTTCGTGTACGCGAAGCCGGTGATACCAGTCGTGCAGTGGCGTAGCCACTACTTGATTTCGGGGGGAAGTCCAATTTCGGCCAAATTCTCAATTTTGCAACAGGGGGACCCTGTCGAATTTTTTTGGACATTGTGCCATTTCGGCTGGGGAAGCTTTAGACACTCTCTCATCCAATCTGTTTTTTTTACACGCTTTGCGCTCGTTTGTCTGACTATATTCACACCAAAACGTTAGCAATGTTGTCAAAACGGTCGATTTCCGTGCTCAAAATAGCGCCGCAGGCAAATTTTTTAGAGTAGGGTAACGAACTTTCACGGTTTTTAATGCAAAACAATGCGCCGCAGGCGAAAATTTGGCTCTTTAGTGTCGTTTTCATCACTATTTGCATTGAAATTGAGAAAAATGCCCAGATTGGCACTTTTGCAACAGAGGGTACCAAGTTAAAAAAATTTAGCTTCGGAGAATTTCGGGGGGGGGGGGGGGAGCTTCCCCCCTTCCCCCCCCCCTTGGCTACGCCACTGCAGTCGTGTCGTGTCGATCAATAATGAGTGTAGAATGAACACTGTTTACAAATGGTTGAAACATGCGCTGCGCTATTCTCGCATTACTGCAGCTACCCAACAATGTATGTAGCTCTACGCTAGTGTATGGCAAGCGCACGCACACCTACGGTAACATGGTAAAAAGTACATACGGTAAAAGAGTTGCGTAAAGGTTTTTTTTTTGTAACCCAAACCTGGCCTCAGGACCTGGACGCTTTCCCCCTTGACGTTTCCCCCCCCCCCCTGCTGTTTGCCACCCCCGGTCGTTTCCCCCCCCCCTCTCCCAAAGAGATTTATAGGCAGGTGCTGCTGCTAAACGACAACGAGAATTTCGCAGTGAGCAAAAGCGACCTGTCTGAGCTGTCTCTGCCCAGGAGAATGCGATGCGTTTTCACAAAACAGTGACCACCGCGCGGAAGTTGCAGAGACAGCACGAAGCACCTCTGCCCTCCTCCTCAGGCAAGGGAATCCATCCGAAGACGTCTCCCCCTGGCACCTTTTCACAGGCCGAAGCGGAGGGGAGGACGTGATCAGCCCGAGAGCTGAGGTGCTGGAACCCCAAACCAGCTGCACCAACCCCGAATGCGCAGGGATGGGAGTTAACTTTTCCGCACGGTAGTGCACCATTTATTTTGAAACTACTATATATACCCAGAAGGCGGACTGCAACAATTATTGAACAGGTGTGAACTTGGTGACCATAGTGACGAGTCCTGTCGGGAAATCGATAACAATATTGATTGCAAGCTTCCGGAGCTCTTCGTCGGAAACGTGCGTAGTACAGCGACAAATAGGGATGCTGCCAACCCGTTTTGTCGTTGTTTCCCAGCACTTAGCCCACTGAAGCTCATTGCAGCAGGTGTCGCGTGCTGGTCAATGGAAATGCCGAGTGCGAGCATGTGGTGTCCGTCAGCCATGTGTACAACTGTGTGGTTGTCAAAAGCGGTTTATCGTCGATGACAGTGTTGCCATTTTGGCATGTGAAAAGTAACTCTTCATGGTCGTTCACGGTCTAGTCGTCTCCTCCTTCTGCAGGATGAGCAGCGTGTCATCAGAGACAGTGGCTGACGTCCGTCCCTTCATCGTTGCTTCTCCGTCCGCAGTCAGCGATGACGTATGTACCATGGAATGCCTTAGTAGTTGTAGGTGAGGCGCCGTCTTTGGCGCTGTGCTGTGCTGCGCTGTGCTTGCGCAGTGCCATACCCAGGACTTGATTTCGGGGGGGGGGGGGATAAATCTCGGCCAAATTCTCAATTTTGCAACAGGAGGGGGACCCTGTCGAACTCAAAATAGCGCCTCAAGCAAATTTTTTGGAGTAACGAAACGTACTTTGCAGGGTTTTTAATACAAAACAATGCGCCACAGGCGAAAATTTGGTTCTGTAGTGTCGTTTTCATCATTATTTGGATTGAAATTGATAAAAATGCCCATATTGGTACATTGCAACAGAGGGCACCAAGTTAACTCCCCCCCCCCGTTGGCAACGCCACTGGCTGTGCGCACTACGTCAACGGCCCAGCCGGGGCAGTAGTAACACCCCCCCCCTCCGTTTGCAACGCAGATTACGGTATGTCGCGTTTTTCATTTTCATCCGGGCATACGGTAGCCGCAAAATTCTTTCGTTTAGGTGAGCCGAGGGCCCTCCCTCTACCCTGGTGAGGTGGGGGAGGGTGCTGTTGGCCGGCCGCCAGCGGCGGCCATCCCAACAGTAACCGCCGCAGCTGCGCTGCGCCAGCAGCCGTCTGCAGCCTGCATTTCCCGCAAGTGTATGGTGCGTCTCATTTCTCTACAACCATTTTCGCGGGGAAAAATTTCGGCGATTACGGTAGTTCAGAATCCAAACTCTCCCGTGCTGGCTATTTCCAAAATATGCAACCGATACAAGCACAACCGATACAACCGATCACTGTAGCTTAGGCTTTAGCTTAGGCTTAGGCTTAAGCTTAGGCTTAGGCTTAGGCTTAGGCTTAGGAGGCGGGAACAATAATCCCTTGTATCGGTTGTGCTTGTATCGGTTGCATATTTTGGGAATTGCCCCCCCCCCCCCGTGCTGACCGTAGTGCGCTGGTGGTCCCAAAGCGTTGCACTGTATGGTGCAGCCATACAGAGGTCGTCGCGCCGCTTCTACTCCAGTTTTCTCGGTCGCCGCAGCGGCAGCAACCAATTTCCCGCAAGTTTACAGTATCTTCCATTGTCTTGGAGTTGGGCTACAACGTTTAGCCGACTTCCGATCGCGCTTCATCGCGTTTTCTCGTTGTTCAGGGCCGCGCCGAGGCCTTGAGCGCCTGCTTGGACGTGGTCGACGCCGCCGTCAAGGAGTTCGACGAGAGCACGTCATCACAGTAAGTCTGCACCTGCGTCGTCAACTCGCCGCGAGTTTCAGAGGTCGCAGAATGGGCCACCGTGTGCTGTAGTTGGCGGCGATCGAATGGCGGTGCTCGGTCGTCCTTTGTGGCTCGAGTGAGTCGGCTCTTCTCCCCACGTCTGGGCGCTGCTCTAGCTGACTACCCGCTTCTGCGACGCGCCCCCAGTCATTGGCAACCGCCTCAGTGAGTGTGTCTGTGCGTCAGTGCTGGCACTTTTGCTCGTCTGAGCCATTTATGTTGCAGGTTTTGCGTCGCTCGTCCTTTGGGCGTTGGCTCGAGTGAGTCGGCTCTTCTCCCCCGTCGGACGCCGCTCTAGCTGACGATAAGCTTCTGCGACGCGCCCCCAGTCGTCGGCAACCGTCTCAGCGAGTGCGTGCGTTCGTGTGTGGGTGCTGGTGCTTTTGCTATGCAGTTGTGTCTCAGGTTTTGAAAGAATCGGACGTTGGCTCGAGGCTCTTCCCCTCATCTGGACGCCGCTCTAAGTGCCGAAGCTGCGTCGCCTCCCCATCGTCACCCTCAGCAACCATCTCTGTGAGTGCGTGCGTTCGTGTGTTGGTGCAGGCGCTTTTTCTATGCAGTTGTGTCTCAGGTTTTGAAAGGATCGGGAGTCTCTTCCCCCCATCTGGACGCTGCTCTAAGTGCCGAAGCTACGTCGCCTCCCCGTTGTCACCATCAGCAACCATCCCTGAGTGTGTATGTGCATGTCTGTGTGTTGGTGCGGACGCATTTGCAAGTGTTGTTATATCGCAGCACTTGCGCTGCGATATGGTCTAAATTTTCGCTGCAATATGCGATATGGTCCTTAGTTTCAGCCCGGTCAGAGACGGCTGGGAGACGGCTGTGCCCATCTATGCACCCCACCAATTGCAGAATCGGCCAACAGTTGGCGGAGACACTGCCACCTTCAACACCTTGCGTCCATCTGGGCCTCTGTGAGTGCGTGCGTGTGTATGTCAGTGCGGGTGCGTTTGCGCCTGCGTGTGCAGAGTCATTGGTGTTGCAGCGTTGCTCGTCCTTCGGGTGCTTCCTTCCTCGAGTCGTCTCGCGTCATTTGCGCCTGCGAGCGTCATTTGTCGCAGCTGTTTGGAGGTAACATGCGTACATGGGTTTGAGAAGACAATTCTAATGGCTCGTTATTGTCAGTGACAAAAACTGAGGAGAATTTATTGTTTAAAATGGAGGCTTTTTCAGCATCAGTGTGCCTAAGCGAGCCATCGGAGGCTTTGAGGGAAGCTACTGAAGGAATTGTCTTCATACGCCCACAAACGTATTTCCAAAATTCTCGACAGTTCCCACGCCTAGCCAAACCATTTTCAAACGCACATTGCTCACTGAGGATGGCTCTATTTGCTGCTTTGTTGGCTGCTTTCCAGTTGTTGTAGTCATCTAGGTTTTGTGAGGCTTTAAATTTATTGTGCAGTCTCTTCTGCTTATTAATTAGCTTTCGAACTTCTTTTGAGACGGGTTTGTTTTTTGGAGTGCACATTGGTACAAAGCGTTCAATACAGTGATGCAAAACGTTTTTGAAGTGGTTCCACATACTAACAGCGTTTGTACATGCTGTGAATAGAGCCACCCAATCTACATTGAATAAGTATTCGTTCATAGCTGTGTAATTCCCATTCACATACTTACGGTAACTGCTCACTGGTTTATTCGTGTCCAGTGATTCAATAGTTTGAAAAGTGACAGCTAGGTGGTCCGATGATAAACAAGGGGGTTCTACAGTCACAGAGTGTATAATGTGCAGTTGGTTAGATAGCACGAGGTCAAGAATGTTGTTCCCCCGCGTTGGCCGGTCAACATGTTGTTCTAACCCAGTTGAGAGGAAGTATTGGAAAACTAGTTTTTCAGCTGTGCGTGCATCTGTCCTTTGCGTGAGATTGGTCCAGTCCACGCTAGGCAAATTAAAGTCTCCCACTAGGATAGAGGGGTGGCTGACAGAGAGCGCATTGGTCAGGTACGAGATGAGAGGAGCTGAGTCGTTGGACGACGGCGGTCGATACACATTAGTAATGCGCAAGCGAGTATTCTTTAGATAGAGATCAACAGACAGTGCTTCAAACTGTGGGTGGGATTGGGCTGGGATAGAGACAGCAGAACTGTGGCGTAGTCCGCAAGGCGTTGGATTCCTGACCGCGAGGTCGGGGGTTCGATTCCTTGCTGGGCGAAAACCACGGCTACCCCCTTGGGCAAGGGGTCTAAACCACAATCGCTCCGGTGTAGGGCGGCTCCGGGGCTTCGGCCCGAAATCCGTGCCAGGTGGCGGCCCACCTTCCCGGGAGAAGAACGTCGTGTGATACTGACCCGCCCGATCTTCGTGATTGTTTACGGCCTTGTGCTGTGTGGTGGTGTCAAAATAAAGTTTTAAAGAACGAATGCTTTTAGGAACTAGAATGAGACACCCCCCGCCTAGACGGCCGGAACGGTCAACTCTGTAGGTGGTATGGGAAGACTGGTTCTCAAGGAGCGCAGAGGGGAAGGTGGCATCTAGCCACGTCTCGCATAAGCAGACAATGAAGTTGGCAAGCGTTGTGCGCAGATACGTACACAATTGATCCAGTTTCTGTCCATGCCTAAGAGATTGCGCATTTAATACATAGAACCACAAGGAGGAGTTGGGGCTTGGCCTTTGGGAGGAGGGATGGAGAGAGGTGGGAGAAGCCGCATGGGTGCGCTGTACGGAGGACGCGCATCGATAATCGACAGGGGGTATGGGCAGTGGGCTTGGGGCGGACGGGAGAGGTGTGGTGTAAATGAGTGAAGAGAGACACGCGGCGTTCACGTTTCCACCTACTTGTGCCGCACACTGGGGCTTACTTAGGGGCGCGCTCCTATGCTGCATACCTACTGCTGTTGAGCAGAGGCTATAGCCGAACGCATGAATGGGCACAGTACGACTCGCGGCAAGACTGGGAAGCGCACTCAGTTTAACTGCGCCCGAGCCGGCAACCGCGAGCGCAACTGATCGCGTGCGGCGCGCAACATGGTCTCACCTCGAAAAATGACGACGTCTTCGCCATTTTGAATCCGCCGGTGTCTCTCCTTGTTCAGCAGCGCATTCTGCTCCAGCTCCAGAGGCGTCAGATCCGGGCGCACGTACAAAAAGGGCGCCAAAAACATCGCTTCCAATTACAGACCAATTAGCATCACCAGTACATCCTGTAGACTTTTTGAAAGCCTTATCAAAAAACGTGTCCTAGCGCACATGCAATCCAATAGGTTAATCAGCTCTGCGCAACATGGTTTCCTGGCCAAACATAGCACTGTTAGTCAACTTCTAGAATGTCTGAATGACTGGACTAAAGAATTGGATGCTAGACAACCTGTTGACATAGCTTACTTGGATATTGCCAAAGCATTCGACACAGTTAGCCACTCAAAGTTGCTGCATAAACTTAAGTGCTATGGAATTGCGCACTCAATTACCAATTGGCTCAGCAGCTGGCTAACAAATCGCACCCAACGGGTTAAAGTAAATGACACTTTTTCTGATAGCGCGCCAGTTGGTAGTGGAGTCCCTCAAGGTAGCGTGCTAGGACCACTCCTTTTTCTTATTTTCATCAACGACCTGCCAGCTGTTGCAAGCCAAGTTTCGCTCAAACTGTTTGCAGATGACTGCAAGCTGTATTTTCGGTCCAAATTACTAGACGATCACAGCAAGCTGCAAAACTCCCTGAATTCAATTTATCAATGGTGCAACGAAAATCAGTTCCAACTTTCTCTGTCCAAATGTTCAGTCCTTCACCTCGGTATAAATCGCAAGGAAAGAACAAACTACAGCGTAGGAGGAACACAGCTATCTACGGTAGAAACTATGCGTGATTTGGGCGTCACTGTTTCCAAAGATCTTCGTTTCACTCAGCATTGCAACCAGATTAGTAAGGCTGCTGGTCTAAGAGCCTCCGCAATACTAAACTGCTTTCACACTAGAGACTTGAATGTGTTAAGAGTGTTATTTTGCGCGTTTGTTAGAAGCAGTCTTGAATATGCTTCCCCGTGTTGGAATCCGGTCATGGTTGGTAACACAAGGCAGCTGGAGTCAATTCAGAGAACTTTCACCCGAAATATTCCGCAACTATGCCACTTGTCATACGATGAACGGAGAGAGCGCATTGGTCTTCCCCTCCTTGAGCTGCGGCGGCTACACGCCGACTTAATCTATGTCTATAAAATAATTCACAAACAAACTTCCAACAAATTTGAAGATTTCTTTACCTTAAATAGAGACAGCAGAACGAGGGGGCATAGTTTTAAACTCTGTCCACAGAAACACAATACTCAGTATAGAGCGCACTTCTTCTCGAATAGGGTCATTGCTGCTTGGAATGCCTTGTCGGAAGGAACGGTCAACTCCAAAACTATCATTACATTTAAACATAAACTTTTAAAGGAAAACCTATCCCAATTCTTAAATGGTTAGGTTATGAAATCACCTTTTTGGTGTCACCTAGCCATGTCTCGCACGTGATACGAAAACAGTTGGCGGGCGTTGCACACTCCATCTCTCCTATTTGCTAACTGTGGACATTTGTACTTTGTTTCGTGTACCCATGATTCGCTCGCTCGCTGTGCTTCGCCTTAGTGCCTTTGTAGTGTCGTACACTGTGCTTCGACGAATAAAAAAACAAACAAACAAACATTGAGGCAAGTCAATCGAGGTTGCATTGGTGATCCTATTTGGCTGAATAAGCATGATCATTTGGTTGATGAGTCACTCCACTGAGATGCTATGTTTTCTATTCAACTATCAAACAGTTGAACACTCTAATCACAAGCACAGTTCCATATTCACTATGCTGTCCACCTCAAAGAATGTAGGTAGCTATGCATTGTTGCAGCACAGTTTCAATAGTCTCACTTGGTGCTATCAATACAGTGCTGCCGACGATGACAGATGTGTCTTCTTAGCAGCTCAAAGCGTCCTTGGTTGAGTGGTGAAGGTCCTCAGTTGGTGATGAAGTCTGCAGTCATCCTCTCTATTGGACAGTATTCTAACTTCAATGAAGATGCACTCTCGAATCCAGTGATACTCTATGTCTGCCTGTTTTACCCAAGAGAAGCCTGCCTTGGGTAGTGCGAGTGCTCAGTATGTGTTGGTTGTCTTCTTTGTACAACATCATTGCTTTCACTGGCTCACCCGGACTTGACATCAACACTGCCATTTGCCAAGTGGATGTCAGTGACAGTACTACATATTCTGCTTCAGTCGTCTAAGCATCACAATAGATGGTCGCTTGGTGCACCAGTCAGCTGATAGCACAACCTCCCAGTCATGCCATGAAGATTAAGACAATTTGTTTAGTCCACAAACAAGCTTGTCTTTGCCCTCTATATGTTACATAGGCACTGCTTGGCTGCTGCATACAATGTCTCCCTCCAAATCACCATTGAGAAGCACTGTGATAACATGCATTTGGTGTGCAATCATAACTTTTCATCCAGCCAAAGCAAGTAGGAATCTAAGCATTTCAAACTGCATGACTGGCAAGAACGTCTCATCATAGTCAATCTCATCTTGATCGTGTCTCATTTGCCATGACAGCTCCAAATTCCCTAAAAATCGATCAAAAACGGGATGCTTTCTTTGCATTGAGAATGCACTATACTGTACAAATCTTGAGAGGGCGCCAATGACTGCAATGAAACACTTCGATTGACCAAAACTTACCATCTGCTTGGATCTGCTGACATCGCTGTGAGCAAGCTGCAATCTGCCTTTCGACTGAACTTCTTGCAATGGTTAGAATGGGTCTCGATACTTCTTCCCTTCGATACAGAGACTCCAAGCTAGTCATTCTTGTAAGATTCGATGTCATGTCCTTCTCAACCATCAACACTAGTTGTCATTTGCTTGCAACTAAGACACTGTAGCCACAAGTTCAACTTGGTGTCTGTCTTGGCAACTCGCCCATACTCTCCTGAGTCAACATGTAGTTCGTCAATTCGATTTACGATTCATGTCAATTCGATTCAGTGATGGTCCAGTCTGTCTGCTGTTTGGTGAGATATACGCAGACGATCTCTTTTGACTTTTTTCGCTCTGGAAGACACGACGAGCGAGAGTGTGTGCAGTGCAGTGCAGAGAATGTGTGCAGTGATTGGGCTCTGCTGTGCATGTGCATGTATACACCATAATGCCGCCTGGAGTTCAACAACACCAACAGTGGTAGCTTGTTAGCAGAGCATAAGACTCAACAACACCCCACCCTCACCCTACAACAGGCCTAGCAGGCATGCATATGCATCAATGCACCACAATGCCACCTGGCTTTCACCAACACCAATGGTAGTAGCTGGGTAGGATAGTACACTCAACACCATAAACAGACACAACAACGCCTCACACACGCACACACGCACACATACACCGTGGCATCACTATGATTTCATCTATACCAACAGTGGTAGCTTGAGACTCAACAACACCCCACCCTCACACACACACACACACACACACACACACACACACACACCAATATCACTACAACTTCAACTACAGTCATAGGTTGTTGGCACAAGCCTTGGCTGAGGACGGAGGCGCCCACTGCAGGGCGGGCAGCCTCTGGCCTGCTGCCCTGCACGTTGTCGCCCAACTAATCCCTTGGAGGAGGGGGAGGGGGCGGCACCTCAGCTCGTCGGCACAGGGGTGGGTGCCCACTGCCCTCCCCACCCCAGCCTTGGTGCATTCTTTCAACCAACCACTGCAGAACACCAGGTTCTCTTGAATGCGCACCACTCACAATACACGCTGTACCACAACAACACGGCTGATATCACTGATTGTCAGGATGCCTCTGCCTCAGAGTGAAACGGCTGACGCTGGTGGCGACCTGGGGAGATCTGCCGACTCCAACAACGCTGCAACGATGGATGGGGCCGATCCACACCAGCAAGCACAACAAGGCAAACAACCTGGTGTGGGCCATCGATGAGTAGGCTCTTGATGGCTGGGGAGCTTGGCGCTTTGAAGCCTGCAACAGCAATCCATCGAAGTCACTAGCGGATCCTGGATAATCTGACATAGGGGGGAGTTCTTTCATCGCAAGTCTATTCGAAGCCCTGGCATCGGCATTTGCATTGTTTGCTCAACACACAATGAGTTGCAATCCAACCACAGCACTACAGGCGCTTTTGTGTGCCTTAATCCATGGAAAACGAATGCCCACTTTGCCCCTGTGGTCGCCCTTCTTCTCCCCCTGCCTACCCTAGCTGACAGGAGGGGTCCATCCCCCACCCCCTTCTGGATCCACTAGTGAAAGCAAGAACAACACTTGCAAATGCGCCCGCACCGACACACAGACACGCACATACGCACTCACGGAGGGTTGCTGATGGCGCTGACGGGGAGGCGACGCAGCTTCGTTCGGCACTTAGAGTGGCGTCCAGATGGGGGAAGCCAACGCCCGATTCTTTCAAAACCTGAGACACAACTGCGTAGTGAAAGCGCCAGCACCAACACACAAACGCACGCACTCACAGAGATGGGTGCCGAGGGGTGACGACTGGAGGCATGACGCAGCAGCTCATCGGCACCTAAAGCAGCGTCCATAGAGGCTACTCCGACCAGACCCCACTGCCCCCAGGCGGGGGCGCCGACGCACCTTCATGAGGCTGATGATGACGAGAACAGGCTGCTGCAGACGACGCCCCCCTCAGCGACGCCTGAGACTCTCAGAGAGCTGCGACAAATGACGCTCGCAGGCGCAAATGACGCGAGACGACTCGAGGAAGGGAGCACCCGAAGGACGAGCAACGCTGCAACACCAATGACTCTGCACACGCAGGCGCAAACGCACCCGCACCGACATACACACGCACGCACTCACAGAGGCCCAGATGGACGCAAGGTGTCGATGGTGGCAGTGTCTCCGCCAACTGCTGGCCGATTCTGCAATTGGTGGGGTGCATAGATGGGCACAGCCGTCTCCCAGCCGTCTCTGACCGGGCTGAAACTAAGGACCATATCGCATATCGCAGCGAAAATTTAGACCATATCGCAGCGCAAGTGCTGCGATATAACAACACTTGCAAATGCGTCCGCACCGACACACAGACATGCACATACACACTCAGGGATGGTTGCTGATGGTGACAACGGGGAGGCGACGTAGCTTCGGCACTTAGAGCAGCGTCCAGATGGGGGGAAGAGACTCCCGATCCTTTCAAAACCTGAGACACAACTGCATAGAAAAAGCGCCTGCACCAACACACGAACGCACGCACTCACAGAGATGGTTGCTGAGGGTGACGATGGGGAGGCGACGCAGCTTCGGCACTTAGAGCGGCGTCCAGATGAGGGGAAGAGCCTCGAGCCAACGTCCGATTCTTTCAAAACCTGAGACACAACTGCATAGCAAAAGCACCAGCACCCACACACGAACGCACGCACTCGCTGAGACGGTTGCCGACGACTGGGGGCGCGTCGCAGAAGCTTATCGTCAGCTAGAGCGGCGTCCGACGGGGGAGAAGAGCCGACTCACTCGAGCCAACGCCCAAAGGACGAGCGACGCAAAACCTGCAACATAAATGGCTCAGACGAGCAAAAGTGCCAGCACTGACGCACAGACACACTCACTGAGGCGGTTGCCAATGACTGGGGGCGCGTCGCAGAAGCGGGTAGTCAGCTAGAGCAGCGCCCAGACGTGGGGAGAAGAGCCGACTCACTCGAGCCACAAAGGACGACCGAGCACCGCCATTCGATCGCCGCCAACTACAGCACACGGTGGCCCATTCTGCGACCTCTGAAACTCGCGGCGAGTTGACGACGCAGGTGCAGACTTACTGTGATGACGTGCTCTCGTCGAACTCCTTGACGGCGGCGTCGACCACGTCCAAGCAGGCGCTCAAGGCCTCGGCGCGGCCCTGAACAACGAGAAAACGCGATGAAGCGCGATCGGAAGTCGGCTAAACGTTGTAGCCCAACTCCAAGACAATGGAAGATACTGTAAACTTGCGGGAAATTGGTTGCTGCCGCTGCGGCGACCGAGAAAACTGGAGTAGAAGCGGCGCGACGACCTCTGTATGGCTGCACCATACAGTGCAACGCTTTGGGACCACCAGCGCACTACGGTCAGCACGGGGGGGGGGGGGGCCATACCCAAACTATGCAACCGATAGAAGCACAACCGATACAAGGGATTATTGTTCCCGCCTCCTAAGCCTAAGCCTAAGCCTAAGCCTAAGCTTAAGCCTAAGCCTAAGCTAAAGCCTAAGCTACAGTGATCGGTTGTATCGGTTGTGCTTGTATCGGTTGCATATTTTGGAAATAGCCAGCACGGGAGAGTTTGGATTCTGAACTACCGTAATCGCCAAAATTTTTCCCCGCGAAAATGGTTGTAGAGAAATGAGACGCACCATACACTTGCGGGAAATGCAGGCTGCAGACGGCTGCTGGCGCAGCGCAGCTGCGGCGGTTACTGTTGGGATGGCCGCCGCTGGCGGCCGCCCAACAGCACCCTCCCCCACCTCACCAGGGTAGAGGGAGGGCCCTCGGCTCACCTAAACGAAAGAATTTTGCGGCTACCGTATGCCCGGATGAAAATGAAAAACGCGACATACCGTAATCTGCGTTGCAAACGGAGGGGGGGGGGGTGTTACTACTCGGGGCTCCTCTCCAACAAACAGACACGTGCATACAGCGGTGTCGAGGTAAAGCGCAAAACCTTTTTAACTGACACCTGACCTGAACGGATTGACCAGGAATAAACGTTAGTTACTATATGACTACGCAATGAAGTATGTGTGCTGTGCACGCTGTGAGAGAGGAAATGTCGATTGATTCGCTGCAGCACGTGTTTCACGTGCCCTGTAACACGAGCCTGTTCTCGCTGAAGCAGTCCAGTGGATTACAGAACCTCCACCTGTAATCTTATTATAATAAGTTCCTAATAACTCGTGTTTTTGTGGTATTGTATTACGTACAGCAGCATGCATATGTAGGCTGTCTGTGAAACACGCGCGTCGCTTTCCCCAGGTGACCTTTGACGAGTGCACTCTCGAGGACGAGGGGTGGGAGACTGCAACATTCTGAACACTAAATGTGTATCTTTGAACACTTCTGAATCGGATTTCTGAGAAAGTGGACACCATCACAGTAGTGGGTGGAGTGGGGTGTTAGAGGCCACTGCGCATTTGTTCGCTGATTGGCGCTTAGTGTATTGGCAGTCCTGCTTTTTCGGAGGGCACTCTGGGAGAGAACTGTCCTGATCGCTTTGTGCAGTGTAAAAGAAACTCGCACATACACAGTACATACATCCTTTAAAATTTTCATGCCTACATGTAAATGGTAGCACAGTGACCTAGCGAAAATTCAAGTTAGAAAAATGAAGAAAAATAGCACAGTGACCTAGCCTTTCAAGCACCCAATAAAAAGCCACTGTGAAACATTTACATGTCTAACCGCAACGGAGGTTTTTGGCGATTTTCTTCAGCGTTCCCCTATGGATCAGTCAGTGCAGCAGAGTTCGCAGCTGAAAAGATCCAACCGCACAGTTCTTTTCCAACAAGGGCAACGCTCTCCTCGCGACCACAACGACAACGGTGAACGTGACTGATGACGCAGAGTGGGAGTGGTACTACTCTTTTCTCCTCTCTTTGGCTGGGGGGAGGGGGTGGAGGGGGGGGGGGGGTTGAAGCGATTCGAAACGAAACCGCGCACGCTGACGACAAGAGTCGGAGGTCGCACCGAACGTTCCTTATCATACCCCCCCCCCCTGATGAGTACTAAACAAAGAGTTGTTTCAGTTTGAACTAAAGAATATAGCAACATAAAGAGCGAGTCGATGCTGTTGTGGCTCTTTGAACCATCTCCAATTCTCAGTTCTCGACGCGACAACCATTCGTGTGCAATTAAAGATGCTTCAAAACGTTTCGAATCCCATTTATTTTGTTGACAAAGTTCTCAAGCCGTCCCTCTTCTTCACCCTACCAAACCAACTGACCAGCGCAAAATCAGACACCGTCATCGTCAGCGCGCCTGCACACCTCCAATCAATGGACGCTTTCCAATGTCTATCCATACATGTTACTGGGGGGGGGGGGGGTTACCCACCCCCCAGGTCAAAAGTTACCCCCACCCCAACCCACCCCCCCAGAATTTTTCAAAAGTTTTCCAACTTGTCTACAACTGTAAAAAGTACTGTATTTTTCGCCTTTTTCAGTGTTTTTTGACCCTAAAACAGCTAAATAACGCCATTTATAGCCCATTTTGACCTATTTTTTGACCAAAAAGTGCCTATTTAGACACTATTTAGGTACACTTTCGGTTACATGTATGTGTCTATCCATCAATGTGGGTGGGTGGGGTGTTGCTACTGTAACCGCTTCCTCTTCATTCCAAGTCGTCATCGTCATTGGGGCGGAGTTCTTGAATGTCGCCGGCATCGTCGAGCGGCACGGCGCCAGAGGGACCGCGCCGGCCGGCCGCCGCGCCACCGCCCACGAACATGTCGCCCATCATCTGACTCGCCTGCCGCTCCAGGCGCTGCAACCAACCAGCAATCGTGGTGACTGCTACATTTAAAGGGGTACATGCGTACCTGTAACTGGGGGGGGGGGTTTTTGAGGGCCCGCAGAATTTTCCAACTCCCCCCCCCCCCAGAATTTTCCCAAGGGATTTTCACCCAGTCTAAAACGATAAAAGTGAGTAAATGTTGGTGTATTTCAGTGCTTTTCAGTGTTATATGACCATAAAACAGCTAAATAACACTGTTTAGACACTCTTTATATCCATTTTTGACCAAAAAGTTCCAGTATAACTCAAAAATTGGCTGGCTACCCCCCCATTTTTTGCTCCAGACACCCACCCCCCAGAATCCGGCCACTTAACCCCCCCCCCCCTCTACCAGACCCGGTTACAGCCTACAGGTATGGGTACATGATGGAACCCCTCCGCACAGGTACAGACAGGTAGAAATAACAAAAATTCTGACATAGAAGTGTACCTGTTGTGCGGCGGGCAGCGCCTTGAGAAGCGCGGCGAACTGCTGTGGCGGCATGGTCTGCTGCATGGCGCGCAGCACGTTCTCCGCGCCCGCGCAGCACACGACCGCGTTCGCCACGTGCGACACACCCGCCTCCAACTCCCCTGCGCGCAACCAATGCACCGTCGTATAACTACTAGAGCAGGCACTGCAATGATACTGTGCAAACATAGGTGTAGATTGGGTCAAAAGCCAGGGGGTCTCTTCTGGGGGTTTTGAGGGGGTCTACAGCCATCCCAGGATTGGAAATTGTGGAGGGAGGGGGGGTCGAAATGGAAGTGTAAATGGGCACTTTCTGGGTCAAAAATAAGACCAAAATAGCACTTTGTAGGCTTTGCATGTTTACCCCGTTTTTTCAATATTGAGAGAAGGTTTCCCGCAAGTTATCCAGGATGGCGATGGCCAGGGGGGATCTATCGGGCAAAAAAATGCGGGACGGCTACACCCAGCGGGGGGGATGAACCCCCTGAGCCCACCTATTACTGAAAACATTCGAATTTGGATATGATGTCTACTTTAGAATGACATTGCAAAAATCGCACTGCTCGCCTGGGTGTTTGTGCACAAAACGCGAGGAATGGCGGTTTTGGCTAGTTGTAAACACCGTTTTGATCGACCCCTTCCTATGAGACAGCCGAAAAAAAATACGTTACAAATTGCGTCTGAAAAATTTCCCTGCAATCAAGTACTGTCGTCAGTCCCAACAAACACACGCACGCACACTGTCTTGCTGCGACTGTTGGCTGGAAATGAGGCACAAAACAATTGAGGGTCGAGGGTTGAACCACAGCTGGCAGCAAGGAAATTGCGACTATAAATTGTCCCATCAAATTTGCCTCCAATCTGGGAATCAGGGTGTACGCGTCAGCGTACAACCCTAATATGTGACGACTTCTCAATGCAGCTTTTTGAATTTTCGATCGTCTATAACTTTTGATTGCCTGAACGGATTTCGGCGCGTTATGGCTCAAATGAACCGCCTTCTTCTGGGGCATCGAACGCGCCGTAACGCGTTTCCTTGTTTTGCTGCAAGGGGGCGATACCTCCGAAAATGTTGTGGAAACGCGGGTTTTTTTTCTCTTGTTCTCTGCCACTTTTTTGGACCGCCGCTCCCGAATGCCACTTGCGATTGTGCTGAAACTTGGCGTGTAAGCGCGGCCAATGATGGCATTTTCAACCTCCAAAGCATTTGCCTCTAGGTACTACCAGTGTTGAGTTATGGCCGATTTTGCCCGTTTTTTTTGGACAGCCGTTTTTTCGGCCAAAATTTTGTGCGCTATAGGCGCCTCAACCGCTCATCGCAGAGATTTGCTATAATGGTGAAAGTTGATCGCCTAGACATGTAACATTGTACTTTCAACAAATTGGGCGCGACCAGTGTCTATATCGACAATGGCGATTTTTTTTGTTAGTTGCACCAAGAGTAAAACTCCAAAAAATTACATGTAAACCACCAATTTTTCTTCGATTTTCGTCAACAATACGCCAAGGCGAGTCCTTGGTAAGTCAATGTTTCGAAAGTTTCATCACTGGATAATGAGATATGTGCTCCGGAACCTTCGAAAAATGACTTTTTTCTTATATTTTTTTAATATTTTTTTTGTTAAAGTAATCGGTATAAAACTTTGCAAGCATACGCTGTATACAATCAGAAATTAATCCCCCAAATGGATTCTTCCTAAATACCCGCCATTTTGAGATCTGTAACACTTAGTAACATTGGGTCTTGGACAACCAATCGAGAGGTCGCGGGTTCGACTCCCTCTGGCGTCTCTGCCATCTCCTGAAAACCAATCAATACTGCGTTAGCCCAGTGTCCTTTCCTGCTCCACCCATGTTGTTCCCACGACTCACCCTACGTTTTTTCAGTTTTTTTCGTTTTTCTTTTCAGATGTTGAAATATTTTTTGGCTGACTTTATCAAAGCAGTGAACATCAAGTGCTTTTGGGATGTGCACTCTCATGTGCAACCCCACAAGGCGCGCATGCATGCATGCACGTACGCACGCACACACGCACGCACGCACGCACGCGCGCACGCACGCACGCACGCGCGCGCGCGCGCACGCGCACGTCCGCACTCTCGCACGCACGCACACACACACCAACGCACGCACGCACGCCCGCACTCTCGCATGCAGCAGGCACTCTCGCACGCACGCACGCACGCCCGCACTCTCGCATGCAGCAGGCACTCTCGCACGCACGCACGCACGAACGCACTCAAGCACGCATGCACACACACACGCACGCGAGCACGCACGCACGGACACGCACCGACGCACGCACGCACGCGCGCACTGACGCACGTCCGCACCCTCGCACGCACACACTGCCGCACGCACGCACGCCCGCACACTCGCATGCACGCACCTTCGCATGCACGCACGCACGCACCAACGCACGCACGCACGCACGTCCGCACTCTTGCACGCACACACCAACGGACGCACGCACGCCCGTACTCTCGCATGCACGCACGCACGCACGCACTCATGCACGCACGCACGCCATAGTTGACCACCATCTTGGCCGCGCAGAGGGCCACGTAGGACGCGTCCTCAACGGGCATGCTGATGGTGGTGGCGTCCTCGTGGTCAGGCTTGGGGTAATGAGCGCGTCACACGCCACTCGCTGCGCGCGCGTGCGCAAGCATGCATGCATGCACGCACGCACGCACGTACGGGAACCACTGTATCAGGAATTAGGAAAAACCACTGTATTAAGGAAAAATTTGCAGGCAGCTGCAAAAAAGGAGAATATGTGACTTTCCTGAACTACAGAAACAACAATGGTAGAACATTGCAGTCAAGTCCACTTTGAAAAATGATTGTATAAGAGCATTGCAGTTGATGTGGAGTCCACTTTGAAAAACGATTGTATAAGAGCATTCAACGATAGGAACCATCGATTTGCCTGCCACATATTCGGCGTTTTTACTGCTCGCTGCATAATGACAGACTGCACAAAGTACAGTGGTGTGGGACTTACGCATAACAGAGATATCCATAGTGCATATCGCACACACTCACATGCTCGCGCGTGCATGGACGCACGCACGTATGTACCTGTATGCACAAACGCGTGCACGCACGCACGCGCGCCCACAGACACGGAAATACATATGACGATTGAACGAATCGATAATTTTGAATCTACCACACTTATGGTATCTCCTAATTTCTTCTGTTCTGCAAACACTTGTGCAGTCGGGATCGCTGTATGGACAGTATCACACTGCTAGAAGTTCGTTGTGCTAACGCCATCTGTAATCTAGAGCAGTGATGGCACAAGAAAGTACATTGAAAGGGCATCACTTGATCTAGTGGCTCCATCAAGAATCGATCCCAGAACCATGTGCGCAAGAGGCCGATTCTCTACCATTAGGTCATACGCTGCCCCAGAGAGTGTATATACTATGTACACAACAGGCTGTTAAGGTATAATTTATGAGCTCGTTCTGCAAACCCAATTTACCATACCATACCAAAAAGTATCATTACTTGGTGCGTGCGTG
>JASAMY010000236.1:0-20771 GCA_030248085.1 Paralinhomoeus sp. GSCO2_6 | reverse complement strand
AGAAGAGGCGACAGAAATCGCGTACGCAAAGTGAAAACGAACTAGCGATTGGAACCTCCAATCTGTGTCGGTGTTTCGAGATTGGGGACTATCGAGACGATGTCGGAGAGTGCTCAAGCGATGAGTTGGGCGGCTTGGCGCAGATCACCCAGGCGGCGTGGATCAAGCCGGGGAAGTAGCACGGCATCGTCAGGATCACGTTCAGCCAGAAATGCGTAGAGCAGCCTAAACAGCGTGCGCCACTAACTGATGGGGGGGCGCAAAAAAAGGTGCTGATTGGGTTCAGTTCAGCCTATCTGGACAAACACCAGGCTAAGAAATTTTGGAGGTGGTGTTTAGAATAGAAAAGGTGCACCAAATGACGTGTAAATAGGTCTTGGGTGCAACATAGGGTCCAACCAAATCACGTCATTATGGTGTTTTGCCATACACGCCCGCTACAGCCTTGATTCAGAATAAATAAACTCCCAGAATACCTACATTGCTTGTTCTTGTTCTACCTTGTCTAGAATGAGAAATCTGATTGTTCTGCGTTCATTATCGCGTTGTACGACGACAAAACACCAAAATAACGTTGTTTAGACGCTTTTGGCCTATGAACTACCTATTAAGGAAAAATTTGCAGGTGGCTGCAAAAAAAGGAGAATATGTAGATGCTCCTTTAGGCGCAGTTTGAAAAAACGCAGTATTAAAAGTAGCCACTTCATCAGATGATCAACTTCAGTTTGGACAAACCGTGTATAATCGAACCAAGCGCAGCAAGACGTCACATATTCGGCGTTTGTTGTGCTCGCTTGGATCATTGGAAATGCAGTCCAGGCTGCATGAGGACCGAGGCCTTTCATTCCTTGGACTCAGAGACGAGAGCGGGCCTTGTCCTTGACTGGACATCTACAGATGGCAGTTCCGTCCGTCCATAGGCACAGGCTAACAGAAGCGGAACAAAGATGAACGAGAATCGAAGATTGAATGTAGGGTATACAATGTACTTGGTACTCAAGATCGTGAATTGATGGTGCATATCACTTACTGTAAGGGCAAGCCACATATTAAAAAGTTAAGATGGGCAGGGTAGCGAAATTATTTATGCAGAATCTTTGGCTGTGTGCCCTGTCCATCCATACGATGCCTAATGAATGATGCGCATCGTCAGAGAGATGAAAGAGTTTGTGAGGGTGGATTGATAGTGGTAGTGTTGTGGCTGTGTGCGATGGCTCGCACAACAAACACCGAATATGTGACGTCTTGCTGCGCTTGGTTCGATTATACACGGTTTGTCCAAACTGAAGTTGATCATCTGATGAAGTGGCTACTTTTAATACCGCGTTTTTTTCAAACTGCGCCTAAAGGAGCATCACATATTCTCCTTTTTTTGCAGCCACCTGCAAATTTTTCCTTAATACAGTGTTTTTTCGTAAAAGAAAGATTAATCAAAAACTCACGCACGCACACACATACAAACCCACAGCAGCAGACCAGAACGGACGCATGCTCAGTGTTGCACCATAAAGCTAATGAAAAGCGTGTACCACTGTACACATTGTTCGTGCGTGCTTGCGTGTGTTCGTGCGTGCGTTCATCTGTGCGTGCGTGCGTGCGTAAGTGCGTGCGTGCGTGCGTACGTGCGTGCGTGCGCGCGCGTGCGGGTGTGCAGATGTGTCATTTTCATGTATCAGGGGCTGTAGCGAGCATTCGTCCATAAATATTTTTCCCAGCTCAAAAAATTACCAAAATTATTGTAAAAGAACCTAGAAAAGAGACAAAAAAATGTGGAATGGACTGGAGACACTGCAGTAAAGCAACGCTGATGGGTTTCCCAAGGGGACACGTGCAAAGGCACAGGCAGGCGTTACTGGGATTCGAACCAGCGATCTCTTGATTTAGGGAACATGGTAAAAAGAAGAATGTGCCCAGTAAACCATAGCTGGCATGTAGCAAGAGTCCCTCTGGCGATTTCATTTTTTTGATGTGGAGCATAGATGCCTGCGAGGTTTCCGTCCAATTGATGCAGGCGCGAGTGGGCGACGAACCAAGAAGCTTGTTATGCAAAGTGGGTCCTGCCATCTCCAAAAACTTCTCGGTAATGCACAAGCGTATGGAAGCGTGTTATGACTTAATCGATTCCCCCTTTGAATGCGCTTCTTTTGAGCTATCACGCGCCAGAATTCGTTCAGGAAATGAAAAATAATGCACGATCATAGATCTAAATTTTGCCCAAAATGGGGGTGCGCCAAGAGGGTCGAGCTGCGAAACATGGAAATCGGAGCGTTCCCATTCTCGAAAGTGACCTATTCCAGGTCCAGACGAGTAACTTTCATCATTACAGCACAGCTCTGCGACGAACGGTTGACGCGTCTATAGCTAACAAACTTTTGGAACAAAACACCTAAAAAATGGCCTTTCGAAGAGGGCTGACAGAGACACGGGCATCGGAGCGCTCCCATTTGTCGAAAGTAACCTATTCCAAGTCCGTACGATTAACTTTTGCCATTACAGCACAGCGGTGTCACGAACGGTTGAAGCGCCTATAGGTCACAAACTTTTTTTGGTCGGATTTGCCGAAATTTTGGTACCCAATATCTCATTATGTGGTTAGAATTTCAAATGTCATGCAAGCGCTCCAGACATTCTTTGTAAAGCTGTTCACGAAAATCAAAAAACATTTGGGGGTTTACTCGGATTTTTTTCGACTTTTACTCTTGTCGGGTTTTGGCCAAAATAAAACGACTAGGTTTCGAAAAATGACCAAATCGGCCATAACTATAGATCCGAAGCACCTAGATAAATTTACCTAGGGGCACAAAATTGCCATCATATACTACGTGCTCACGCCAAGTTTCGTCCCAATCAACAGTAGCGTTCCAGAGCGGCGACCCTAAAAGTGTGTGCAGAACATGAAAAAAAACACCACTTTTTTGGAACATTTTTGTACAATTTGTCTTAACGCGTTCGAGTACCAAAACGCGGAACGGCTCATTCGATTCCGGTCTAGAAGGCGGTTCTTTTGAGCTATCATTCGCCACAATCCGTTCAGGCAATCAAGAGTTATAAGCGACTGAAAATTCAACAAACCGCATTGGGGAAGTGCTCACATATTAGGGTTGTACGGGGCCGGGTAAACCCTGTTTCACACGGAACTTTTGTTGGAAAACTTTGGCCCCCCCCCCCCCCCCCCGCGGTGGGCTCACGGAAATAGGGGGGGGGGGGGCAAATCGTCGTTTTTTTCGAAGGCAAAGGATACTTCGCGCTTTCTAGATGATTTTTGCATCGGAAATTAACCTAACATTTTCTTAAAGATGAGTTTAAACCATCAATAGGTGCTTTCAAGCCGAACAATTATGCACTACGTGCACAAATACAGTGGCAAACCACAGGCAAAATGCACCTCTATGCCGATACACATGTATTCACTAGTTTCCACCCTTAGTGCATATTTACAAGCTATTTTTTTATAAAAATTAGGGCATATCCAAAAATTATTCCATCCACACCCCTGGCTCTAACCCCACCCAAAAAAACGGTTACATGTATGGCGTACAGTGCTTCTAGAGCGTATTTGCGTGCGACTTTCGTGCGTTCAACAAGACAGTCAGTCCAAACTTCAAAAGTTCAACTTTGGCCTTCTATTTACGCCCCAGTTTTCACGCGACGCAATTTGTTTTGTGTACGACTATTATTATTGAAATACACTGCAAAAGGGCCCTGTACTGTAAAAGAAATCACCTTTCTCCAAGAAGACTCCAAGCGGCGGCAGGAGCAGCGAGCAAAACAGCTTGCAGCAGTCAAATAGACAGTCACACATTCTTCGGGTGTAGAAGGTTTCAGAGTGAAAATCGCAAAAGTTTCGCAAGAAAAACGCTTTCACCGCTAGCAATGTTTAGCTTGCCAACAAAGAATGATACGATGAGTCAGCTCCAGTCACAAAGCGCACCAACCAAAACGTTTTTAACGCGGTGCGGAATTAGCAAAATTCAAATGTGAGCTGATCGTAGAAATGCAATGTATATTATTTCAGTGTAGACGCATGTACGGTAACCAAACCGTATGCAAATAATAAGTAAAGTATTCGGATTGTTGCAACGGCCATAACACGTCTAGCACGTAGAAAACAGCGTAGCTGCTCAAACACAGTCGAGACAAATGTCGATACAATATCAATAACAAAGAGACGGTTTCGTTCTACTCAGGCGGTTTGAAGCATATGACGAAGATTGCATGGATCAAGCCAGGGAAGTATCCCAGCAGCGTTAAGACGACATTGAGCCAAAAATGAATGCTGCATCCTGAACAAATCAACACCGGAATGTTTCATTCCACTGTAAACTCTTGTACGGTTAATTGTAATCTTCAGTGCGTAGTTCAGGATATTAACCAAACCATTTGACGCTGCCCCAATTAGTGGAAATTGACGAATTTAGAAAGAAAAACCACTTCCGCGCCTTTTTCAAAGAAGACTCCCAGTGGCGGAATGATAACAGAGCAGCAGAGCTTGCAGCAATCGAAAAGGCATTCGCACATCTTCAGTTCCTACGTTTGGTTTCTCCAGCCGCTTCTCTTCTTCACTTTTGGTTGTTCTTTGACACTGCACTATGAACTAATGGGTCTTGCGCAATGTTTAGTGACTTGCAGCTGCAGCTGCGAACACTTCTTGGCCAAGCAGTGCCGCTTGTATATGCATGTGCGTGTATGTGTATGTGTACTGCCTGCACAACAGCCCGCGCGTGCTCGGAAAGATAACGCACGCCCGCTGCAGCCGTGGCTTCGTCGATCTGCGGCGCCGAAGAGACACGTGAAAAGCCGTCGGGCGCGTATGACATCATATGGATGCGAGATGAGTCGACGCGTGCGCTCTCACAACCAGCGAGTGGCGGAAGTTGTGCAGATCCAGGACATTTTCTTTCAATACCGAACAGGATGTCTCGTGAAAAGGAAATGCCCACCGTAACCTTTTCGAGATCACGCGCGTTTCAGAGTTTGGAACGGAAACAGCAATCAGATGTGCGATTTGGGTCTTGATGGAAAGAAAGGAATTCGCAACCAACTCCTTTCACGTTCACTCTATTCACGTTCCATTTTCCAATTCCAAAGTCTACCGAAATGCTTATGCATTGGGACTCTGGGGTGTGACCCTGGGATTTGCCTAAAGACATACGGATTTTTATGGGCGGCATTTTCCCCGTCCTTGAAACCGAATAAAACTCTGCGTGATTCTTGTTTCGTCGTCTGCTAGCGCCACGTTGAAGTGTGTTTACAACGGAGGCGCAAGCGAATACGTAGTGGAGATGTGACACACGCTTGCAGTCAGTTGTTTTACTTGCCTACTCGACCGCTCCACTCAACAGACACGCTTCAAAACCCAAAAACGTTCAGCCAAACGCATGAATGCTAAAGCTTCAAAAGATGCCTAATGTTAACTTCATTAATGCCGACATGCTTTACTGTTCGGACGGACAAACTAACGATTCGGACTAACACAATCGCGTACGAATTGTACTTGGCGACACCATAATATCAACGAACATAACAAAAGTTGTTCGCTTCGGTGTGTAATTTACGATTTGATTTGACTTTGAAGCGACCCGTGTACGGTTTTGCTTTGACACAAGCGTCATAATAGGAAGATCTTGTCTATAATAGGAAGATCCTGTCTGTGTTCCGATTCACTCTTTTCTTTTGCAATTCAGAAGTATCGAGTTTAGTGTCGAAATGAGTACGCCGTTGTCCGCGTCCGCGTCCAGACTGAAGGTCAGCGACGAGTGGAAGGCGGATCTGATTCGCGCGGTCCAGCTGCAGCCCTCCCTCTGGGACAAGCGCCACCCTCTCTACAAGAACCGACAGTCCAAGCTGAACGCCTGGCTCGAGGTGGCGAGGACCGTCTGTGGCGACCTCAGTCTGAGAAACGAAGGCGAGGCTGGTAGGTGGAAAGACGGATGAGTTGAAGACCTGTTTAAACCGACAGAAAAGGGCCACTTTACAGTGGACTTCTGTAAAGCGCAGTGGACAACGCTGCGCGACGCTTTCACCGTCACGAAGAACCGCCAGCGAAAGCGCACGGGCGACAAGGCGCGCAAGGAGCCCATTTGGAAGTTCTTCCGAGCGATGAAGTTCGTTGACGGCAACGTCGCGACGAACGAGTAGCTTTCCTGGCAGAATTGAAAACTTGTAAACACTATAGGACGCGCTTTCTTCAGAGGAGTTTGCGACAGTATGCGCCTGCAGATCAAAGACACGACCAGAACCAGCACTACGACAGGGTTTGTGAGGAGGAGAACATTTAACACCACTTCCTAATATGAGAAGAATTTGCGTTTTTCAAACAACCACTTTGTGAGCAGGGCCGTAAATTACGGCCAACTGTCATGCACGAAAAAGCCAGGTCAGGCCGAGTAAGGGGGGGGGGGGTGTAAAAAAATGGCCGTTGTAAGCGGAGCGTGGGGGTGGGGTGGCGGATGGAGGGGGGTAGTGTTGGAGACAAATTCTGTGAATGGGTCATTATCAGAGGTGTAACTGACCATCGAAGCTGGGGGGGGGGCGAATCTCGGATTTTTCAAAAGTCGATGGGGGTGACCTGCACGGCCAAATTTGATACAATTTCTCTTTTTCCAGCCTCAATAATGACCTAGAAAATGCTTCGTGTATGCTGAAAACACCGCGCCACAGGCAAAAATTTGGTGATTTTTTGTCCAAAAACGCGTTCGAAAGACTCCAAAATGGTCTGTAGGTGCGTAAATTTTGCGGCGCAGGCGAAATTTTTGCTATTTGGACAATAAATACTGCTCACAGGCCTGAAAACACCTTGGGAAGTATGAGAAACACATTCAGCCATACTGGTAAACTGCGGTCAGTGCAGGATTGACTAATAGGTGGGGGGGGGGGGTGTGAAGAGACTGGCCGCCCTCTGCAGGCAGCCAGTTGGTGGGAGGGACTGAGGTGGCGACGGGGCGGGTACCTCAACCTCGCACCCCTTCCAACCTCAGGTCAGTCCCAGACTGACGACTCCAACCCTCCTCCACTGCGCTCCTCCTCTCAAGACCGGTCCCACTTCGGCTTAAACCCACGCAGTGTCGCGGCGCGCGTGCGTGCGTGCGTGCGACACTTCTCTCTTCTTCCCTCTCTTCCCTTCCCTCGCGACGACCTAGCCACGCTGCGAAGCCCGAAGGCGACAACAGTCGCAAGCGCGCTACCACACTGCACTACAGCCAACGCTCACGACGCCAGAAAGGCACAAAGTCGAGAGCGCGCAAACGAGAAAACAGCAAGAGTGAGGAACGACCGGAAAAGGCCGTTCCCACGGGCGAAGGGGGGTGGGGGACGGGAGGCCTTTACACACAAAGCATATACGGCGCGCTGGCTGGCTGGCTGGCCCGCTGCCACGAGCGACGCACAGGCAGACAGACAAAGGCGACGCACACACACTGACGACGAAGGCTCAAAGGGGGCGACGGGGGATAGAGGGTGCGGGGAGACACACGGTCTCTACAGTCTCCCTCCTCTATTGTGGACCTCGTCCACGCTTCTTCGTCGCAGCAGACATTTAGCCGTTGCCTTGGGAACCACCCACTTGCAAGGTCTATAGCAAGGGGAATGGGTGCTTAGCCGTCGTCGACTGTCCTCCCTCCTTGTCCACTCCAACCTTGTACTCAGTCATCTCCAACTGGAACAGGTTCCGCTCGCTGTGCCCCAGAGCCAACACAGGGTTGCTCATCGGCGAGCACAGCGCCAGTGGGACGCTTTTCCAGTTGACCACATCCTTTGCCAGGTTCTCCAAGACTCTCTTCTTTCCACAGCAGTCTCCATTGGCACTTCTGGGCCGACGCTGCATCGCAGTTGACCACTGGTTCACGCGCAACCGGCCTTGCTCATCCAGCTCGCTGGACGTCTCGAGCAAGTGGCCAAGCTCAGGGATGGTTCGCTGCTTGCAGCTGGCCACCGCCTGCACTTCGACCGCGAAGTGAGCCTCTCCGACCGGCGCGATCGAATCGCCCTGGCCCTGGTCGGCAGCTTCGCCGGCGTTCTTCAGCACTTGCGTGCCATGGCCCTGGATCTTCGCAGCGCCGTTGGCCTCGCTGTCACCAAAGTCGGCATCGGGCTGCAGGGTCCTGCCCGCCGTATCCGACAGTTTGACTGTCTCGGTGACCGCCAACTGACCGCCCGGCTCATCGTCGTCACTCGACAGTCGCGCTCCAGCAGTCGCCCGCTGCTCTTCGGAGTGACTGAGGCGCCTTACGCCGGTCAGTCCGACCAGAGGGGCGCTCGCCTCTCCCCTGGAGTGCGCTTGAGCCTTCGAGAGTCTCTCCTCGGCAATTCCCTGCATAGCGAGAGACTGGATCGGCTTGCCGTCGGACCAAGAGCTCTGCTTGGCCCACAGCATCTCGCTACTGTGGTTCACAGGTCGGCTGTCGACGTTGACAGGCGACATGGAGTGAGCAGTCTTGTCCAGCTTCAGCTCCGTCTTGACTCGAGACACGTCACCGCTCTCGGTTTCATGCTCGTCTCGCAAGCGAGAGTGGTCCTGTCTGCTGTTCTTGCTGCTGGAGTTGGAACTGCCACCCTTACAGCTAGGCAACACCTTCTTATTGCTAGCCTTCATCGACACTGCCTTCGTCTCCTCGGTCTTCTTCGACCTGACAGCGACCTCCTTGACCTGGCTGTAGTCGTCCCTGCAACTGCAGCCCGTCTCCATCCGGCTTGTCTTCTGGTGCTCGCCGCCACTGCCCTGCGCATCCTTCGGGTAGTCACGCTTCTGCGTCTCGACACAGGAGACGGACAGCCCGATCTCGCCTTGGCGAGACTGCACAGTCAGGGTGGGCACCACTTGTCCACTCGGCTCAGCCATCGACTTTCGTCCAAGCGGCGCGTCGCACTGGGCAGTCCTGGAGGGGTTATGCAGCTCCCTCGACTCCCTCGACGTCAGCCCGCTTCAGTCGTTGGCGCTTCTTCTTGCAGCTCTTCTTGCTCAGTTGGCACCTCGTGACGTCCTGCAGCTGCAGCAATTCCGGCTGCCTCTCCTCCACTGGTTGCACGTCACTTGCTTTGGACTCGACTCGACTTTGAGAAACTGCTCGACGCAACAGCGGAGTCTTATGTTCTGTATCGCCGTCGGAGTCGTCCAACTCGCAGAGCCCTCTGCCCTCGAGCGGTGCCTTTTTCTTCTTCGGCTTCGGCCAGTCGCTGCAGTGCGGCTGCCAGCCCTGCTTCTCTTTGCTGCTGACGACGACCTCGCCCACCATGGGTGACGTGCCCTGCTCTGCGGTGAGACCCTCGTCCTTGCAGAACTTCTGGAGCCCACTGATGACGATCGCTCGCAGCGTGTCCGTGTTCAGCTCAGAGCTGGACGGACTGCGCTGCGCCGTCAGCCGTCGCTGGCTGTCGGGCTCGTTGCTCACGTCGTACTGCACTCCGCTGAGCAGGCACTTGCCACTGGTCGGCACCACGAACTTGAAGCCAAAGGCGGCCAGGGCAGCCGAGCCCATGATGCCGTCGTGGTGGGCCGACTTGTGCATGCCCTTCGTGATGGTCAGCGGCAACTTCTTGGTGATGCCATTGAGCGTCACGTCGACCTTCACGACACCCAGGACGCGGACCTCGTCGCCTGAGCTGGAGTGCAACTTCATGTTCCGCACTCGCGTCACTTGTGCCACAAAGTCAGCGACTTTCAGATGACACATCAGGCGCTCGACCGTCCTCAGGTCGATCAGCAAGGCCGGTCCGGCTCCGGTGTCGGCGAGAAGTCGCACGTGCCGATGGCCGTCGATCTGTGCGAACACCACAGGCGTTGGCCCCTGGCCAGTGTCGCCATCGCACTTCTCGACGCTCGTGCTGACCTCCTTCTTCATCGACGCGTCTCGCGTCTCCACCTCGTTGCTCTCGACGAGCACCTCCAAGGCGCCAGTCCAGCTCTGCTCCTGCTGGATGGGCTGGGTGCTGGAGGCGAGCGTGCTCTGCTCCTGCGCAGCCGCCTCTCCCTCCTCTTGTCGCGACTCCGTCTTGCAGTGGCACTTGTGCTGCCCAGGGCGCGGCTCCACCATGTGAGCGTGCGCGCCACGGCCCTTCCAACCGCCACGGCCACCGCGCTGACCGCCACCCTGGCCGCGTCCGCTCTGACGCGTGGCCGGCTGTGGACAGTCGCGGGCAATGTGCCCTTGGCCGTTGCAGTTGTAGCAGATCAGCGGTCCATAGTGTCGCTGCTGGACCACTGGCTGCTCGGCCGTCTCCACTGTCGGTCGGTAGTCAGCCGTGAACTTCCGCCGTCCTGGCGGCTCCTCCTGTAGGGACGCCTCTTCTGGCTGCTGCTGCTGGCGTGTTGACGACTGCGGCCACTGGCGCGCGAACCGCTCCCACTGGTTGCGGTGAGGCTCCTGCCTCGCTGGCCCTTGGCCGGCCATCCTCACCACCACGGCTTCGTCGAAGAGCTGCTCCCTCTTTCGGCGAGCCTCCGACATCTCGCCGGCGTGCCGCAACCAGGTGACGATGTCGTCCAACGGCTGGTTGTGCATCGAGAGGATCTGCAGGTACAGTTCTTCGGGCACAACACGCAGCAGCACCTTCTTGGCCTCGGCGCTCCACTGCCCTGTCGTGTGGTCAGGGTAGGCCTTCATGACCAGGTCCCTGATCTCGGCCACCAGTTGGTCGACCGTCTGCTCCTCCCACCTGACGGCTTGAAGCTGGTGCCAGTAGTACAGCTCGTTACGGTTGGCACCATACAGCTCCTGCAGCTTGCCTGCGATCTCATCAAACGTCAGTTGCTCCTTGCCGAGCTGACGCTGGAACTTGATGAGCGCGAGCTCTGCAGGTCCGGTGAGCCAGGACATGAGGTAGTAACCCCAGTGCGAGCGTGGCTCGCGCGCGCCCTTGACCTTCTGCTCGAACCGGAACAGCAACGCTTCCACCGTCATCTCGTCCGCTGAGCCAGAGAAGCAGCCACGCTTCTCGATGAGCTTCTCATTGTAGGGCCCCAACCATACATGTAACTGGGGGGGGGGGGGTTGGGGGGGGGGGGGGTTTTTGGGGCCCCCCAGCCGGAATTTTACCCCTACCCAGCCCCCCCCCCCCAGACCCCCCCCCCAGAATTTTCCTGAAGTTTTCCAACTTGTCTAAAATTGTACAAAGTAGTGTACTTTTCGCTTTTTTCAGTGTATTTTGGCCTTAAAACAGCTAAATAACGCTATTTCTAGCCTATTTTAACGCATTTTTGACCTATTTTTGATTGAAAAGTGCCTATTTAGACACTATTTAGGAACATTTTTTTCCCTTCTGGGACCCCCTCCCTCTTCAATTCTGAGTACCCCCCCCCCACGCCCCCCCCCAGAAGTCTCTCAGACCCCCCCCCCCCCACTTCAAAAACCCGGTTACATGTATGGCCCCAACTCGGCGACTGAATCGCTGCTGCCGCCAGCGCCCAGCGCTTCGGCAGAGTCGTCGAAGTTTGGCTGTTGTTGCTGCTGACGACGCTGCTCGCTCGACGGCTGGCCGAGACGGTAGGGAACCGTACTCGCCAGAGCGGACGGCGCAGCAAACTCGACTCCAGTCGCAGCTTGCGGTCGGCTGCCAGGAGGCTGCACCACGTGCTGTCGCTCCTCCGGCCTCAACTGGGGGGTGCTGCTTCCCTGCAGCGGCGGCGGCGCGTCCCAGACGCCCAGCGCGCTCGCGCCGACTGGCACGAACGGGTTCGCGCTCGCACACAGTCGCGCGCCCCCACCAGCACCGACTTCTCCTTGCGCTCCGCTTCTCTGCTGCTCGTCGACGCTTGCGGTCGTCACCAACGGCGCACTGCCGTTTCCCATCGGCGCGTAGACCTGCGCCGGCACAGTGGAGGCGTGAACTGCGGCGGCGCCCGGTGCCAGACCCGCGGTGGCCGGAAAACCCATCGGCGCACCCACCAACGCCACTCCACTGGCCTGCGCGCCGTCGAAGGCGCTTCTGCCATCTCCCGTCGTCGTCGCTCCACTGTAGACTTGCGGCGGCGCACACTGAGGCGTCTGCGAGACGGTGGCGTAGCTGGCGGCAGCGCTAGGCGCCTGCCCCATGGCCGGAAGACCCATCGGCCCAGCTACCCACGCGCTCGACTCGCCGCGGTCGCTAGCGCCTCGTCCCAGCGCAGCGACCACTCCACTCGGCGCTGTCACTCCACTGGACGGAGGAGGCGCGTGCTGTTGTTGCTGTTGCTGCTGCTGCGCGAGCTGGACGCCTTGCGCGGCGCTGCTGCTGTCGACGACGGTCGACACGGCAGCTGCGATCGGCGCGGTCGGCGGGAGGGCGGTGGCTGGAGCAGGCAAGGTGCCGGCAGACTGCACGTGCGGCGTGGCCGGCCAGACTGACAGACAGCCGACTCAGGGCGCCCTCCTGGGCCTCCTGCCTGGTCGCCATCTGGTCCACCTTGGCCGCCACCTTCTGCACCTCGGCCGACATCTGCTGCATCATCTCCGACGACACCTTCTGCATCATCTCCATGAGCTGACGCATCTGTCGGTCTGCGCTCCTCTCGCTGACGTTGTCGTCGCCCACGCCACGCACTGTCGACGCCGTGCTGCTGTTCTGCAGGCACTCGGGACACACCACACCGGTGGGGTCCGTCGACAGGCAGCTCGCGCACACCCTGCTGCTGCAGTCGGTCGTGCTGCACTCCTCGTCCATGAGGGACGCGTCGCCGTCGCAGGCCCAGCACTTGACTGCTGCTGGCTGCGACATCTTCTCAGTCGCTGGCGCTTCCTTCTGCCAAAGCGACTCTCCTTCGACTCTGCTGCTGCTCTCCGTCGTCGGAAGGGGAAGCTCCGCCAGCAGAAGAGGAAGGGAAATCGGGAAGGCTGAGGCTGGGTGCTGGCTGAGCACCAGTACCTCTCCCTCCTCTTCTCCCACACTCCGTGTGGCGGTCTTGTGCTTGTCTGCCGGCCCCGCCGGACGCAGACGAAGCGGCGTAGGTGCGAAGCCCGGTCGCGGCACCACTGAAGAGACTGGCCGCCCTCTGCAGGCAGCCAGTTGGTGGGAGGGACTGAGGTGGCGACGGGGCGGGTACCTCAACCTCGCACCCCTTCCAACCTCAGGTCAGTCCCAGACTGACGACTCCAACCCTCCTCCACTGCGCTCCTCCTCTCAAGACCGGTCCCACTTCGGCTTAAACCCACGCAGTGTCGCGGCGCGCGTGCGTGCGTGCGTGCGACACTTCTCTCTTCTTCCCTCTCTTCCCTTCCCTCGCGACGACCTAGCCACGCTGCGAAGCCCGAAGGCGACAACAGTCGCAAGCGCGCTACCACACTGCACTACAGCCAACGCTCACGACGCCAGAAAGGCACAAAGTCGAGAGCGCGCAAACGAGAAAACAGCAAGAGTGAGGAACGACCGGAAAAGGCCGTTCCCACGGGCGAAGGGGGGTGGGGGACGGGAGGCCTTTACACACAAAGCATATACGGCGCGCTGGCTGGCTGGCTGGCCCGCTGCCACGAGCGACGCACAGGCAGACAGACAAAGGCGACGCACACACACTGACGACGAAGGCTCAATGGGGGCGACGGGGGATAGAGGGTGCGGGGAGACACACGGTCTCTACAGGTGGTCCTACTTTTCGTGCTGGATTGACCGAAGCTGGGGGGGTGAACCCTACCTACACCCTACCGAGTTACACCTATTGGCATCATTCGACTCTTGGGGGGGGGGGGGGGGTTCCCCAGTTACAGATGCGCCCTCCCTACACCACCCCTTGTGTGTCAACATTGGTCCAATTATCTGTGACGAATGTTGCAGAGACTATTTCGAGGACGACGCTCGCCAGCATCGGGCCAAGTCGAGTTCGGACGAGGACGATGACGCCGCCGACGTCCACACTGCCGCCACCAAGGAAGAGGCGGTGTTCCTGGGCAGAGTGAATGGCTTTCACCCTCGCGCTCGGCGGCAGCACAGCAACGATAACAACGAACGCGACGACGAATTCGCCCATTTTGGTGACGAAATTTTTTTTTGGGTCGACATCGAAATGGCGCCGTTTCAATTCAACTGGCGCTGGGTTTTTGCAGGCCTAACGGTGGCCGATCGCTTACGACAGATCAGGAGCGAAGAGCGGCGTTGCGAGCTGACGATGGAGATCAATCGAATGCTGGACAGCGCGCGCATGGAGCAGATTCGCGAGTGCGTCGAGACGATCATTGACTAGGGCAGGAAAGGTCAGAGCAATTCTGGAGGTGCGTGGAGGGAGGGAGAGAATCGGGAGGGAAAAGATTTGTCCGTTTTGATCTCGCCGACACCCTCCAAGTTTTGATCTGACCGCTTCTTTCAAGAAGAAGGATAGCGCGCACAGAACACCAAAATACTACAGCACAGTGGACACACACAGCGTAACACACAACAATCGATGAAGTGCCATATACAAAAGCCGAAGAGCCTAGTCTATGCCTGTAACCTGGTCAGGCTGAGTGAAAGTTGGGGGTCCCTGGAGCCAAAAGTGCTGGGTACATGTATAGAATGGAAAATTGGAAAATCTAAACGGGTAGCTTTTGTCGTAAATGCGTTATTTCGATGTTTTCTGGCCAAAAGACTGCAATGACTGAAAAACACTAACTTTTATCAGCTTAGACAGTTTGAAAACACTAGAAATTCCGGGGGGTTGACATCGGGATATCCCCTGTCTCGCTACAGATACGACGAGCCTACACTGTGTTGTTGGCATTTATAGCAACGACACTCAGTTGCACCTTTGCGCGGGTGGCCCTTGCGACGCGGCGTTTGCGGAAGGCTCCAATCACATCCTGTCTTATGGATTTGTTAAATGAAAAATAGATAAATGGATTTATCGCGCTGTTGATAATCACAAAGTCGCTGATGACCAAGCTGCCCAACAAGCACGACCCAAGATGTCGGCACGCGAAGTTGACAATATCAGTCGTAAAGCTGAATCCCAAAATCTCCAGCTGAGTAATTAGACAAATGATCAAGCCTTGAAGTAGCAGACTTTTTTCAAGGTTGGTTGTGGAACATACGCTAAAAGCACATTTACATACGACGTAAATTACTGTAGTATACCGCAAATTCCCCCCCCCCTCCAATATTCCCCCCGGGCAGAAGATTTGTTATGCTATGCACCATATGGGGGGGGGGATAAAGTAGTAATTACTTATGTATGGTGTATACACGGCTACACCCATTATAAGATCGTTTCAGCGACTATTGACGGAAAGTCAACCATGAAATAGAGAAAAGTGACCAAATTTTGGCTGTAAAAACTGATTTACCAATTAAAATGTTGAGTTTGAAATTATAGTATCCCACTCTCCAATAGTGCCGTCCGTGCTTCAAACAATAGTACCCGTTGTACTATTTTGAGAATTTACGGTAGGAGTATTTAGTGCGTGCGTACCTGCTGCTGCCGTGGTTCACCCAGTATAGATACACTTTCAGATACACGTACGTTATGAGATACAGGATGAGACACAGGGTTGGAGTGTAGTTTTCTATGGTGGCTAGAAGGCTGTCGACTTCCTGAAAGTCCAACAAATCTAATCAAATGACGAATTTTCAAAAGTGTATGGTTTGCATTGTAGCGGATACGCTGTCGTTCGTTCTACCAGGCATTTTTTTTAAACATTTAAAAAATATAGTTAAACGCGCACGTGTAGATAAAGCTTGCTGTAAAAGTCCGCTTCAGTCGGGTCGGCGACGTTCGTTTTGTCAAAGTAGAAGTAGAACTTACAATGGTCGAACTAGAACAAGAAAACGCATTCACAAGAAAACCAGTTTAATAAATCTGAGTTGTAGTGATACCTTAATGAATTTCCCAATGACGTTCCTAAGTGTCATTTTTAAAATCGCATAAACCCACACAGATGCGAGGACAAGGTAAATTCGTCTTCCTTTGAACAAAAGTCTGTACAAGCTCTCCATGCAGAAGCAGCTAAAGAATCCTCTGGAACTGTTGGTACAGTAATGGCAAACATTTGAATGATTTTACAACCTGAATCTGTCCAGCGTGATGAAGAATGACGTAAACATGACGACCCGAAACGCAATTGCATCGATGTGACAGAGCGCAATCAAAAATGCGCCATCGCCGTAAAGAGGACGCCCAGTCATTGACAATGGAACCGCAATAAACAGCATCGCGGCAAACATACCTGAAGCGTCTTTCTGTTTGTTCCTTTAATAGTGCGTACAGCTGCGCATTACCATACCAAAATCTGCCAGTGCCAGCTGCCAGACGAGAAGGAAAAAGTTGTGCGTCTGGTGGTAGCGACGTCGGTTGACAGCCAGCACCCACAGCACAAAAGCGTAGCCAACCACGCCCAAAATTGTCAGAAGCAGGAAGTGACCTAAATGAACTGCACCGTGTACGTGTACGTATTGATAATACGAATGACGAAGACCGTAATCTCCTGCACTCCATAACAAATTTCAATAAGGTTTGACTGAATAAGGTGCATAATAAGAGTGACATACCGTGCTCTGAGATAAGTGCTCTGTAAGTAGATACCTACGCTATGGTACGCACATACACGACTGTACCTGTTGCCTGCATTCGTTCTAGGAATGTCGGTGGAGTGGTGCAACCGCCTTCCATCTTTGCTGCTGCTACACGTACCAGGGATTCCCTCTCAACAAAATGAACATTCCATACACAGCCAGATGTTTCCGATTCCTGATTTTAAAAACACAGAATTGCTCTGAGCACGTGCAAGCAAACCTAGGGAACTTTGCGCCCTGTATGCCGGGAACTAACGGAAGCGCGATTTCTTGCAAGACGTCTAGCTAATGTCTACTGGAGCTGCTTCTTTCTGCTCGGCTAACCGAATAACGCATGCTCGCACCTGATACCCGATACCGATGCCCCCGAACAACTAACAGCCGCTGGTGTCACTCGCACTGGGGCGAGGAAGGGGGGGGGGGGCTTAACATCCCGCATACCCAATACGTACATGTACATACACCCCCCACATCGGATGGAATTGCAGCCGTCGTCGCGTCACGCTCGTCACACGGCCCCTCGGACTTTCGTCTGCACCCCCTCTCTGGTAGTGTCAGCTGTCAGCCGAAAAATGAAGAGCATGCACGCACTTTTTGTTTGTTGAGCGAGGCGTAATAGCGGCCAATCAGTCCTTCTCTCTCCAAAATGCGTTTCTTCGATTCCAATCCCGTGTACCCCAGCCCAACCAAGCGAGCTCCACCCAATCAGCACAATTCTCTCGTACGCATGGAAAGACACTGTGTGGGAAAGGGACTTATAATCGAGACCGGCACATGAATGAACACGTTTCGTGTATTGTGCATTGCATTGTGACTGTGCAGTTCGATTCGCCGGGATTCGACCAACGCCAGTCGATACGCAGAGAACCATTAGTGGTACCGGGGACAGGAGGACGCGGCATGCATGCGATACGCCAGCTAGAAAACACCTGTCTCGTTTCGGCGTGTTTACTCTCCCATGCATGGCGCAGCGCACCTCTGTTTGCATACCACACGAAAAGGCGAGCACCTTGTATTTTATCAGCAGGACGCTCTAAGAACAGCGTTAGTAGCATTGCACAGGAACAGTCGGCGTGTCGGCCGCGTTTGTCTGCGTGCAACTGAATGTGTACTCGACAGGGCCACCTTTTCAGCGATACGTCTGGATGGACTGGTTGTGTCAATGGCGGAAGGCTCCAATGGGCCGGTCGCTCCGCTCTCTCTCTCTCGCCTGTTCAGCCCAAGTGCAAACTTGTGCACTACACGCAACAGCTGCTTTTCAACACTGCACCGTGTGCCCGCCCACCCCAGACCGCGCTACGGTAGGCACGATGCACAGAGTCGTTCAGTACTTTTGCAGAGCAGAACCTGGTGGCATTGTGGAAGCGAGCATACCTAGCAGGATGGTCCAAGCGCATGTCTGGCCCAAGGAGTCAATTATCCACGGAATGCAGCAGCAAAAGTGCGTGATGCAAACTTAGGCGCGCCGCGTGATTCGACCGCGTGGCTTGTTTTGAAGGGCGGACACATGTGTCACTCAGCTGGACAGCGAAAACCAGCGGCTGTTGTGGTAACTAGTCCACGCGCCTAGGTATGTAGCTATGTGTCGACGGGTAAACAAAACGCCCAGCGCGAGCGCGATGTAGGAACAGAGATAAGGTTGAGATCTGTCCGGTCGTGTTGCGCACCGCCTCCAGTTCCAGAGCAAAAACCCGTTTTTAATTCGGCTGATTTCTGCCAAGGTCGGTCGTTGCTGCCTGCAGCGCGCGCTTTACGTCACCTCGCGCACCGCAAGCCTGGGTTGCATCAGTAATACGTTGGATGCACCGTTTGGACATTATGGAGAAAGGAAGAGCGATGGAGACGGAGGTCACGATTCCGGAAAGCGAGATCTGCGACTGGCTGAGGGAGGCTGTGATGGCCGAGTGCCCGGACTTCGAGACGCCCTTCGGCTGGAGACGCGTCTGCTACTGCGACTTCACAGCCACTGCGAGGCTAGTCTCGCACCCACTCATGGCTCATGCCCGTGCTCCAATTAACTCCGTTTCCCTCATCAAACAATTGAGGAGCAGCTAGAAAGGTGACTTCCTTTAGATTCCTGCCCTGCATCGAGCGGTACATCTCCGAGGTGGTGGGGCCGCTCTACGCGAACACGCACACCGTCACCTCTGTCACTGCCGCGCAGTCCATGCTCTTTCTCAAGGAGGCACGGTGCGGAAATGGCGCAAATTCGAACTGTGAACGACAAAACTTGTGTTCGCAATTCCAGCGAGGCCGTTCGTGCGGCCGTGAACGGTTCCAAGGAGGACGTGGTGCTGTTCGTGGGCAGTGGCACGACGGCCGCCGTATCGCTGGTCGTGCACGCGCTCGACATCGACAAGGCGGACAAGCCCGTGGTGCTGCTGGGGCCGTTCGAGCACTACTCGAACCTGCTGCCGTGGAGAGAGGTCGCCGAAGAGGTTCGTGCGCACCTCTACACGGATCAACGTTAAGACCGTGTGCGCCTGTACGCACGGTTGCTACTACTCGAGGTTGTGCACGTCGAGCTGGACTCGCGAGAGCAGAAAATCTGCATGCTCGACTTGGAAAAGAAACTCAAGGGAATTCGCCAGAAGTACGGAGGCCAGAAGACCATCGTTGGCTCGCTCTCAGCCGCCTCGAACACAACGGGCGTTCTCACTGACACCATTGCCGTTTCCTCTATGTTCCACAGGCGAGTCAATAATGGACGGGTCATTCAGTAGTCGGTCAGCAATCATCCACTGGATTCGGTTTCAGATACGACGCGTTGGTGTTCTGGGACTACGCGACTGGGGCACCGTATCTGAAGCTCGACATGAATCCGAGCAGCGACCCATCGGCCTACAAAGACGCCATGTACTTCTCCGGTCACAAAATTCTGGGAGCACCCTCCACTCCTGGTGAATACAATCGAAATCCAACTCTCTACATTGCTAATATAGATACATTTTAGGTGTTCTAATTGCGAAGCGACACGTGTTTCGGTCGATCGTTCCCCAGAAGCCGGGAGGCGGCACTGCGTTTTTCGTGAGCTCCTTTTCAAGCAGTTGCGCTGTTGTGGCTAGCAGTGCGCAGTGCGCGCGTTCAGGTGGAACGTGACTCGCACACCTACTTGAACGAGGTGGAGGAGCGTGAGGAGGGAGGCACGGTCGACTTGGTGGGCGCAGTTCGTCTGGCGATCGCGCTGCGACTCAAGGCATCCGTCACGACGCACACCATCGCCTCCAGAGACACTGCCATTTGCTCGTCGGTGTTGTTCGCCAAGCTCACCAATGGTTCGCCACGAAGAAAGAACAAACCACCCATTTAGCTTGCTATTGGGCAAGCTGTCCCGTGTCAAGAATCTGCTCCTCTTGGGCAAACCTCGGCCCGCGCACGAGCGTCTGCCCGTTCTTTCCTTCACAATTCGAGCTCCCGCGGAGCTGGCAGGCCGCTATCTGCACCACAACTTCGTGACGCGCCTGCTCAACGACCTGTTCGGCATCCAGAGCCGGGCGGGCAGCCTCTGCGCCGGCCCCTACGCCCAGCACCTCATGGGCGTCGGTCCGAATCTCGCGCGCGAGTTCCACATGCTGCTGGCCGGAGACAAGACGCTCGACAGAGAGCACGACGAGAGCGCGCTCGAGGCCTACAGGTGGGGAAGAGGCGTCGCGAGAGCTCCTCCTCGAACACCAGTTTCGATGACTCAGATTCGGCTTCGTGCGCGTCAGCGTGCCGTACTTCTTCAACGAGTCCGACATCAACTACCTCATTTCGGCGATTACATTCGTCGCCACAGAAGGGTGGAAGCTTCTGCCGCAAGTGAGCGTACCAAGCAGCGTAACGACAATTGCGTTGCCGTTGTCTTTTAGTACGAGCTGGATCCGCACGCATCGGAGTGGCACCACAGCTCGCCGATCAACGCCCCCATGAGGAAACTCGCCGAGATCGAGTTCACGCCCAAGGGACTCCACTACCCCGACCCCCCGGTCAAGAGTCGCCAGGCGCCCACTCGCGAACACTGCCTGCAGGAGGCCAGACGTCTCGTCGCCCAAGCCGAGACGGTGACACCACTCACTTCTCACCCAAAGCGACACAACTTACAACTGAGCGTTCAGAGTCAGACTCCTCTGGAGAAGTGCCCCAGCACCCCGATCGAGGACCACCCACTGCGCTGGTTCGTGCTGTCCGAGGAGGCGCACCAGCTGCTGGCCACCGACGCTCCGGCCAAGGGAGCGCCGCCGTTCGTCGTCAACAGCTTCGACGCGCCCACCATTCCACTCGCGGCATACGAAAATCACAGACGGGGATGAAATCTGCTCGATTCGAGATTTTCAACTGAAAGAGAT
>JASAMY010001063.1:0-20739 GCA_030248085.1 Paralinhomoeus sp. GSCO2_6 | reverse complement strand
TGTCATTGCATTGGATGAACACATGTAATTCAAAACGAAATCTGCAAAATAATGTATGAGTGTGCAACACCATCCATAGTGCCTTGTCATTGCATTGGATGAACACATGTAATTCAAAACGAAATCTGCAAAATAATGTATGAGTGTGCAACAACATCCATAGTGCCCTGTCATTGCATTGGATGAACACATGTAATTAAAAACTGGAAATCTGCAAAATAATGTATGAGTGTGCAACAACATCCATAGTGCCCTGTCATTGCATTGGATGAACACATGTAATTCAAAACAAAATCTGCAAAATAATGTATGAGTGTGCAACAATATCCATAGTGCCCTGTCATTGCATTGGATGAACACATGTAATTCAAAACTGGAATACTGTGCACGCTATGAAATACTGTGCGCAAACACGAATGTTACCCCATGTACAGAAGCGGCAAGCCTGACTGCGCCTGTACAAGGTTCTGCTAGCTATACAACTTCTGTACAAACTGGCGAACAGTACGATACGGCGAGGTTCACGAAGACAGATTCATATGTACAAGGAACTGTCGGTTGTCCAATGGGCGAGGGTATTTATGTGCAGAGAGGGGAGGGGAGAGGGACGCTATATCGGCGTCGTCCGCTTGTGCCGCGGGTGTCCAGTCCGGTCTTGCAACAGGCCCGCTGCCGCCGTCGCTTGTCAGCTGAGGGATGTCGCTTGCGCCACCGGCAAGCCTTGAGTTCCGACGGCGGCTGGATCAGAGGGCGCAACTGCAGTCCAGTCGGCAGGAGCTTGGCTTGGCTGCGCTTGCGGAGTAGACGCGACGCCTGGCGGCTGGAGACTGGTCGGCGGGTGGCTGGCGTCCTTGGGAAAGTTCAACGCCATTGGAGTCCAGAGTTGAAGAGGAAGAGAGCAGGAGTACGGTATGTACAGGTGTAGGTCCATAGGTTGGCTGGCAGACGTCCTGGCGGACGTCAGTACACCCCAACAGGTATGTATGCTAGGCCAACAACAAACCAGATTGTTTTTAGAAAGACGCGACCCTGATCTTGACCAAGGAAGTGACTCTGCATGACACGGATGTCAGCAGTTCCGGACGCGTGACTGCGTCGACCTCTCCATCTATCTGCACTGCCAGACGCAGCCCCCGTCGAGGAGTCGAAGCGCATCCGATTCGCCTGCACGCAGGCTTCGTACGAGGGAATGACCAGTCAGTTCACTCTATGTATACCTCCAGCGCCGTCGTCCAATGAAGTGGCGCAGCGCATCGCCTACAGAGCACGTGCTTGGAACAGGCGCTATGGAGGCGGATGGTCCGCCGCCCGTGGACAAAGGTCCCTCCAAAGTCGACATAGTGCTGGTGATGCCTCAGTGTGTGCGCAATTTCATGGAGCGCAACTGGATGGTGCACGGGTCGTGCAGCGATGTGCCGGCCATGCATGCCACTTTGGGGAAGTCATCGACTGTTGACTTGCGTCTATTCGATGCCCAAGTTTGGCAAGCAAACAGCAACCTCGACACTCAGATGTTAAGACAGGAGAACGTGTTGAAATCTGTGAGTGACTCTACGAGGAGATCACCCTCAACAAGTCCCTCAAAAATATGTCGCGAGTCATAGCCGAGCACGGGCGCCAATTTCTTGAGTTGGACGAGCGCAATCCGGAATTTCGTCACGATTTGAATCAGTACAGTGCACCGGACGCGTCACGGACGCGGACGCGGACAGTGCATCGGATGCATCATCCCACCTGGCACTGATGTTTGGCCGAAGCCACGGTACAGCCAGAAACCGGAGCTGTGGTTTAGACCCCTTGCCCAAGGGGTTTGCCGTGGTTTTCACCCAGCAAGGAATCGAACCACCGACCTCGCGGTCAGGAATCCAACGCCGTACGGACTATGCCACAGCCCCACCCGTGGCATGTTGGAAAAGCCAGTTCGTTGGCGGATGAGGAGACTGTGTCCTATGTCGAAAGTTTGGTCACTTCCTTCGCCCAGGACACCGCCACTGCGCTATTGCATTCGTAACTTGGTGAAAGCTCAGTGTCGGAATGTATTATTCACGACTGTTTGCAGGGCTGGTTGTGGAAACTTTCTGTGCAGCTCGAACGTGCCTCGGTATCAATCGTACCAACTCGGTGTGTGAGAACTCGCAGCAGAGAACCTATTTGACTACGGGCGTTTACGCGAACTGGCCTTGGCGTACCATCGTTTACTGTTTCCACAAGTTCATGTGCGTGCCTACCACGGAGTGGGACATGCATCCCCAGTGGACATCAGCGGAGCCGACATCAACTCCATCTGTCAGGAGGTGCGTGGGCTGCTGACTGCCGCCGGGGGGGGGGGGGGCAGCCAGCACCCCCTAACCCCTACGCGTCGTCGCAGGCGGGCATGCACGCTGTGCGCGAGAACCGCTACGTCGTGCTGGCCAAGGACTTCGAGAAGGCGTACAAGACGGTCATCAAGAAGGACGAGCAGGAGCTCGACTTCTACAAGTGATCGCGCGCGCGACCGCACCCCCACCCTCCTACCTATTTTCGGCTCGCTGCCGCGCCTTTCGGCAACAGTCAATCGGTTCGTTTCTCTCTCTCTCTCTCTCTCCGCCTGGCCGTTCGAAGGTGTCCCAAGGAAAATCGTTCGTCCGTGCACTCAGCAGAAGCGGTATGAATGCTTCCCTGCACAGCCAGAAGGACACGACAGCTAGCGTTCACACGGACAGCTTCATGTCGCAGCAGCTGTAGAACTTGGCCAGTTGTTCCTTGGCCGTCGTCGGCTCCGAGCACAGGTAGAAGTCGCCCACAGCCAGGCAGCGACCGGCGGCGGCAGCCTGGACGCGAGCCGACGCCCCCGCGCCACACCATTCCATGCCGATCACAGGCCCTGAATCGACCTCTGGGCCACTTATCGCTTTGCGAGGAAGCCGTCGCCGTCCTACCGAAGGACAACCGCGACTTGTAATCCTTCCCTTCTCCAAGAATGAGCTGAAGGTCCGTGTCGTGCAGAGTCACTTCCTTGGTCAAGATCAGGGTCGCGTCTTTCTAAAAACAAACGGGTTCTTCTGGTGTCATTATGTGCAACATATCTGTTGCCGTCGGTTACGGTATTCGTTGCTGTGGTTCAATCTGCGCACATCATTTCATAACGTGCCAGTGTCATATAAAAGCGTTCGCACTAACGCTGTCGTTGACGTCGTTGATGACGCCGAGGCATCGGTTTCTGAGTGCAAGAAGGCCTTCGCTATCGGCGAAGAAGAGAGCGAAGAGAACCTGAGCGGGGAGAAGAAGCTGCGGACTTGCCCGCCTGCGCATGCATGCACATCGTCGCCAGCAGGCGGACGGCGCACTTCTTTGGACGGCGGCGGCCGAATGCCCAGCGTCAGTGGCACGACGCTGCGTTCCTTCGCGTGATCTATTGGCACTTTGAGGTCGGCGTCGACGGCGGTCGTCCACGGTTGTTGGTCCTACGCGAGCCCGCCGCACCGTGCGGACGGACCACACTCGACGACGACGAGTCGCGAGAAGAACCTCGCTCAAGCAACTGCAGTTGCCAGCCGCCGGCGTGAAGTCGTGCACTTTGCTCCACTGATTGTTGAAGACGCTGATGTCCGCCGCGAGGACGTGCTCTGTAGGGGATGTGCTGCGCCGCTTCATAGGACGACGGCGCTGGAGGTATAGACAGACCGCTGATTCCCTCGTACGAAGCCTGCATGCAGGCGAAGCGGATGCGCTTCGACTCCTCGACGATGGGCTGCGTCTGGCAGTGGAGGAAGACGGAGACGTCGACGCAGTCGCGCGTCCGGAACTGCTGACAAACGACCTGCAGCTCGCAGCCCGCGCAGTCGCGCACGAAGACGCTGACGCGCCGCGAAGAAGGATTAGACTTTGCGTCTCACGCAGATATACATAGGTATGGTGCCCTCACCTTCCTTTGCACGCGCCCACAAAGAGACGACACGACGAGCAGTCGTCCATAATCACGCTGCCGACGAAGTCGAGCAGATAGATGTCGCAGTTCTACGAGAACGACTCGCGTTTCACGGGCTCCGTGCGACAGTTGTCGGTGCTGCTGCACACCTTGCAGTTGGAGACGGTGAACGCCTGTCCGTTGAGCTGTCCGGCCGTCCTGTAGACGGTGTCGCCGTCGAGGCCGTCGACCGTGAAGTCGGCGGGGTCGACGTCGGGCCCTCTGCGGTCCCTGCTCATGGCGCGCTAGTCGACACGGCCGGCGCTCGAGGGCGCGTGGCGGCCAGCCAACCACGAGTATGCCGACGTCGCCGGCGCCTGCGTCGCGTCGCACTCGTCGACGACGTAGGCCGCGCTCCGACTGTCGCCGGCGGCGGGCGAGCCGAAGCAGCGCGCGCACAGCTGGCCCATTTTCTAGAGAGACCGCCGCGCGCCCCGCGCGGGGGGCGCGGGCGCCCCGGCGACGCGGCCCCCCCTTTTGGGCCCCGGTGGCGCGCCGTGTCGCGGGGGGGGGGGGGGAATTGGAAATCCGGCAGTGGGAGTTGGAGCCGGGGTCTGGGGCCGAGGCGCCTAAGTTTTGTATGAGGCCGGTGGGCTTGGTCGGCAGGTGTGTGGCTAATAAGTTGTCAGCTCTGTTTTTGTTTTTTTGTGTGGTTTTATCGGGCTTCTTCCCGCCGGGGGGGTGGGGGGGGGTGAAGGCGCGTGGGGGGGGCGGTTGTGGTGTGTTTTTTTTTATGTAGTTGTTGGTGGTGGGATCTGTTCTCAGCTGTAGTCCACCAGCCGGGCGGCGGTGTCGTGGTGGGGCGGAGGCGGTGCGGGGGGGGGGGGGGGGGGCGGGGGGGGGAGAGAGGTAGAGAGAGGGGAGTGAATTTGTCGCGGGTGACGGAAAAGAGGGGGGGGCTGGGGATGTTTTGGCCAAGTTGGGGGGAGAGGAATTTAGAATATGTGCTTTTGGGGTGTGGAGGGGGTTTTGGTAGTGGGTTTTTTTTTTTTTATGTGCCCACTGTTTGTTTTTAGTGTACGGATGTTTTATCGCGATTCTGAAGCTTTTGTGAATATTGTGCTGTGTCGCTGCACAGTGTACTGAGTCTTTTTTTGTTTGGTGTAGGTTTTTGTTTTTGGTTTTATATTGTTTTAGTGGGGGGGGGGGGGAGAGGGGGGGGGGGGGGTGCGGCGGCCGCGGGGGGGGCGGCGTCGGCGGGGGAGGGGCGCCGGAGACAGAAGAATACTCTGCAATTTCCGAGCGGTGCGCGAGGTCGGTGGGGCGGCTGGGGATGTTTTTTTGTTTTCTTTTTGTTGAAAGGGCGCTGGAGGGGCGGCCGGCGGGGCGGCCGCCGTTCGTCGAGCAGCAGTTTTTTTTTTTTTTTTTTTTTTTTTTTTTTTTTTTTTTTTATTTTTGTTTTTGTTTTTTTTTTTTTTTTTGTTGTTTTGGGGTGGGGGGGCGGGTCGGCCGCTCGACGACGCGTCCAATGGGCGAATGAGGGAAAGCGCAGCGCCGGCAGTCGACGCCGACAAGGAAAATGCCGCCCGGACGAGGAAGGGGCGCCGGGGACAAGCGGGAAACGGGGGGCCCGGGGGGACCGCTTTTGGGGCGCTTTCTCCGTTCGCTACCACAAGTCGCTTTTCTAGAGAGACCGGAGCAAGTGACGACGGTGCCGACGCGACGCAGCGAGCGTCAGCGTCGCGTCGTCAGCTACGGGGACATGGGAAACGGAGGCCCGCCGCCGACAGGAGCGCGCGGCCGAAGAAGACGCGCCAGCATCGACCAATTTTGTAATTCCGACTGTGTGCCACCGTTCGTTGTCGACACCGGTGCAACGAGTCGCTTTCAGACTGCTACGGCTGCGATCGGCCGCGCCGCAGCGGCTGCCTGCAGCACCCGTTGCTGTTCGTCGGCGACAGCGAGGTGCGTGCGTGCGTGCGTGCGTGCTCGCGTGCGCGCGTGCGCGCGCGCGCGCGTTCGCGCGGATAGGCGAGAGTCGCGGCGTTGGGTTGCGTAGGCGGCGAGCGGAGAGGCGGAGTACAGCCGGCGCTCCTGTCCGCCCTGCCTGCAGATCCGCCGCAGCGCCGTCGACGGCCTCGGCGTCTGGGCCGCCGCCCCGCTCGACGCCGGATGCGCCTTTGGACCCTACAAGGTTTGATGTCTGTTTTCCTTTCCTTGTCCTTTGGCTTGCCTTGCAGAACCTTGTCGAATTGCAGGGCGTAGCCAGGGCGACATTTGAGGAGGCGGACCGCAGCGGCTATTCGTGGCAGATTGACACTGCCGACGAACCTAAGTGGATCGACGGAGGGCCCGTCGAGTTCGGCAACTGGATGCGATACGTCAACCACGGAGGTGCGTGCCTGCGTGGACGTTCGTGGTTGGCTGGTGCTGATGACTGCTGTCGGTGTTGCAGAGTGGGACGAGACGTCGACGGCGCTGTGCGTGTGCGTCGTGGGCGCCGAGGTGTACTACGTGACGCGACGCGCCTTCCGCCGCGGCGAGGAGCTGCTCGTCGACTACGGCGTCGACTACCACCGACAGCTCGAGCGCGAGCACCGCCTCAGGCGCCGCGTTGACGCCGCCGCTCTCCACGCCGCTCCGCCGTCGGCCGAGAACGGTAATTATTGATTAAGAATGGTATGTAGAGAGTAGTCCAGTTTGGTTGCTCTTTCTAGGGAGCAGCGAAGTCATTGCGTGCACCGAGTGTCCAAAGACGTTCTCGGCTGCCGCGTTTCTCGCGGAGCACTTCGCGCGGCTGCACGCCGGCGAGCGACCGTTCCGCTGCGGATGGGCCGACTGCGCCTACGCCGCCAAGGAACAGAAGAAGTTGAAGAAGCACGTCGCGGCGGTGCACGAGCAGCAGAAGCCGCACGTCTGCGCCGACTGCGGCAAGGCCTTCTCGCGGAAAGAGAACCTCGCCACGCACCGCCTCGTCCACACGGGCGAGCAGCCGCACGCGTGCGCCGAGTGCGGCCGGCGCTTCAATCATTTGAGCAGTCTGCGAGCGCACGAACGGACCGTTCACCAAGTTGGTTCGGTCTTGTTGTGTGCGCGTTGTGCCGTGGATGCTGTGCGTGCGTGCACGTTGCCGTTGCGTTTGTAGAAGGCGCGGCCGTTCAAGTGCGACATCTGCGGCAGGGCGTTCGGCCACAGCAGCAACCTGACGACGCACCGTCTGCTCCACGAGGGCGTGCAGCCCTTCCACTGCTCGCAGTGCGACTTCCGCAGCACGCGCAGCGGCAACGTCCGCCAGCACGAGAAGGCGGCGCACGGCGTGGAGCGCTGAAGTGACGTGGAAGGCTCACCGTTTGCAGCGTCGTCTGCTAATTGTTATGTGAACTCGCGCGTCGAGTTGACTCGGTAGTTTGTCGCAATGCTTGTCATGTGCCGAAGACTGATTGTGCGAAATGCGGCGTTGTGCGGCGCAGCGTTTGTGCGAAATGCTGCGTTACAAAATGCAAGTGTATTTTGCGCTTGTATCACGCTTACTTAGGTTTTGGCTTAGGCCTTGCCTTAGCTGTTCTAAGCGAGCAGGTCAGATGGACAGCCGTCGGTAGAAATTCGTCGCTTTGGCGGCGAGGCACGCGAATTTATTGGAGGAGGAGGGATATTATTACTATGTAAATTGTAGATATCAACTGCTGAATCGGATGCAACAGTGCACTACGGTATTAAGGAGAAAACTGTGCTGCGCACATTAGTAATTCTACCAACAATATGAAAGTTTTCACAAGCAAATATAGTTCTGCGAACTCGCCAGTCGATTGATAGGCATCTGCATAGAGAAAAGAAGGGAAGCATGGGAAAAGGAGACTAAACAAGGCCTAAAATCTAACTTCGAAAAACATTTTTTCCTTTGTACCATTTGACTTCTCAACGCTATGTAGTCCTAGTCGTTGGCGTCGTTTCCTTCCTTAGACGGTCGTTGTTACCCATATTTTTTTCCTTCGCGTACGCGCAAGTACGGACGCGCGGCCGCGGACGTACGCACGTACACACGCGGACGCACGCACGCAACCTCGCACGCAAGCACGCACACACCCAAACACGCACACGCGGACAACGCCGCTGGCGATTCTCCGTAATCCGTCATCTGTGGAATAACCTGACCAACTCCTACCGAGGACAACGGACGTGACGTCTAACCGAGCAGAATGTGACGTCAATCTGACACCCTGCGCCTTTAATAATCAACAACACTTTTGCGCCATCCAACAACAAAGCCGCTCAAGCTTCACGGGAGCAACAAAAGAGCAAAATCCACTGGTACTATATCTGTGTGGTGCGGGTTAGGTAGGGGGCGCCTCAGGACGGGCGGGGAGAGAGAAAGAGGGGGACGGGGAGACCAGTCGGAGGGGAGGACCCGAATAGGGGGACGGGGGGACCAGACGGAGGGGAGGATTTGAATAGGGGGACGGGGAAAACAGTCGGAGGGGAGGATCCGAATCCGAATAGGGGGACGGGGAGAGCAGTCGGAGGGGAGGAGGGGAGACTAGTCGGAGGGGAGAAAGACGCGAGTAGCGGAATGAGCAGTCGGGCTTGACGGTGGTCGGCGAGGCGCGCGCAGCCTGAACGGTCGCCGCCTTCGTTCGAACTTCGTGGCGAGACGCAGGCAGGCGCAACGACCTCGGAGACGAGCCGCGACGTCGGCGATCACGCCTGCCGGCATCTCCGAGCGCCTCTCTGCCGCCGTCAGCGACAGCACCGCCTCCGTCACGTAGCTGCAGGCGGCAGCGAGCGAGTCGCCACGCCACACGCACGCCAGCGCGTTCGGCCAGGGTCGTCGTCACTCACCGAATCTTCAAGTCAACGTGCTGGTTGGCCGAGAAGTCGGACCCGAGCTGCTGCAGCAAAGAGATGATGACGGGCAAAGACAGCGCGCGCGGCTTCGTCTCGAACAACTTCTGGGGATCGACCTTTCGGCAGAGATTCAGTAGAAGCGCCATGTCGCAACCGGATAGCGCCTGAGGAGTGGGGAAGACGCACTCTCTTCTCGGCAGAAACGCATAATTGGGCTGGCAGAAAGGCACTGTAGACGCGGCAAAACGCGCCTTGTCGAACGCCTGCTCGAATCGGCCGGCTCTCATGGCCTCGTCCACCTCGCGGTGCACCAGCTGCGGACGCTCCGCCCGGCTCGCGCTCACGTCGGCCAGCGACTGCGCCGGCGTCTGCAGCCAGGGCGGGGGGGGGCTACTGACTCCAACCCAAGCCCAAAGCAAACAGACAGAAGCGACCTGGGCGCGCATCCTGGAGACGCTCGACGACTCGTTGAGCGCGGCGCCGCTGGCCGCAGCGGCGGAGAGCGCCTGGCGTAGTTCCCCGCTCACGAGGCCCTTGACGCTCTCCACGAACTTCGCCTCCAGTCTGCAACGCACTAGCGCGGCGGTACGCGAGCGCGCAGCCCGGCGCCCCCGGTCGCTGGGAGCGGGCGCGCACCGCTGCTCGAGCGCCTCCACGCGCGTCTGCAACGAGGCGGCCTCCCATGCGAGTTGGCGTCCCAGCAGCCCGGCCAAGTCCGTCGACACCAGCTGCAAGGCGGCACCGGGCGAAGCGGTTCGACTACTACGTCGCCGCGTCTGCCAGTCGCGACGCCCACCGAAGCAACGCTCCTCTCCAGGACGACACGCATCTCCTTGCTCTTGCGCTCCAGCTCGGCACAGACTAGACTAGACGACTTCCACCCTCTAGCACATCAGCATCGAGACAAGTGGGGGGGCACAAACACTGGGCGATTCCTTGGTTGAAGACGTCGTTCATTTGGTCGAGAAGCTTGTCGACAGCCTGCGTGAAGGGGGGAACCGCGGCGGCCTTGATCGCTTCCGCGAAAGCGGCGGATCCGTCCGAGCGGACGGCCGAGACGACGGCGCTTTCCACCCGGACGCCCACCTTCGACAGCTCCGCCGTCACTGCAAGCGACGCGCGCAGCACGCTGCCGTCGGCCGTTCCACGCCGTGCGCGCGGCCTATGGACCACCCACCGAGCTCAGCCTGTCGTCGCGACGCCTTCTCCATGGTCGACTGCAGAAGCGCCGAAATCTCGCGTCCGAGCCGTGCTCCCAAGTCGGCCGACTCTCTGCCGAGAAGCTGCGTCGTCTCGGAAAGCCACGCGTCGGCGACCGTCTTCGCGAGCTGCTCGTTGGCGGCCAGCTTCTGGGAGAGTGCGGCCAAGTGCGGTCGCTCTTCAGCCGCAGACGCAAATCGCTCTCGACCTGGACAAGGACGACCAGTGGCTGCCCGCTCTGCCCGCCCAGTCAGCAATCATACAGGAGCACTGTAGTACGTACCGGAAGCGGTGGCTAACTCGTCGTCGTCCGTCGACTCCTGCTGCACTCGCTCGTGGGGCGCACCGACGATTCGGTCCTGAAAGAAGAAGCAACGCGCTCGACGCCGGCGGCGCACAGCACCTTGCACGACCTGTCCGTCAAACGCGCTCGGTCCGTTGAGGAGCGGCTGCGGCGCGACTGCGCTGAAGTCGTCGTCGTCGTCGTCAAGGGCGGCGAGCGACGATGACTGCTGGCTCGCGTTCGGCGCGTCGCCGTGGACACGGACCGAATCGGCCTGCGCGAACTGACACCGAGTCCGGCGTGGCACCATCGCGCCGACTCGGTTGCGAACTTTCGGTTCGACGCCGCCCAGAAGGCGGTAGGCGGCGACGGCGGTCGCGCCCTCGTTCGCTCGTCGGTTCGCCACGGTTGCTGCAACGCCCACTTGAATATCGGACGCGACGATCGACCTGCAGCGGCGTCTGCCCTCAAAGAAACGCCAGTGCCAACCGTGCACTCACCTGGAGCGGACGATAGCGGCTCGAATGACGCTGGGCTCCGTCGAGTTGAGGAAGGCCATGTCGAGCACTGGCTCGGCCAACGGCACGCACTCGACGGACAGGAAGCCGAAACATCGACCCTCGCCCACCACTTCTTCGGGTCGGTAGCCGAACTTGAGCAGCAGAAACATCTGAACCGCGGCGGCGCGTCCGCATACGCGCGCGCGCACGTACCACTACTGGCCGTAACGCACGGGCTGCTCGGTATCGCAGGCGAAGAGGAACTGGCCGCGCAGATGGGGAAAGAGGCGCAGGGGCGAGGGTCTGTCGAAGCGGACGCTGCCGACGCACGCCCAGTCCTGGCAGTTCCACAGCTTCAGTTCGCGACAGCCGTCCGCCGCCGTGACCACGTACTGCCAGAAAGTGCTGAGAACCAAGGCAAGGCATTGGCTGGCTAGCGGGACGAGAGAGAGGGCCAACGGAGGCGACGGACCCAGACGACGCGGACGAGTCCTTCAGGCCGTCTTCGCCGACGCGCGCGCTGAGGTGGTCGAGGAAGAGGAGGCGCTCGGCCGGCTTGCCGTCGTGCGGACGCCACGAGTGCGCGCAGCGAGGCTCCACCGCGCAGCCGTGCTCTGCAACGAACCACTGTGTGCGCAGGCTCGGCCACAACGAACCACAGCGTCGGCCCAACTCCACCGACCATCGCACTCGCCGATCACGTAGAAGCGAACGACGCCGTCCGAGCAAGCGACCGCGACTGCGGTCGCGTCGGCAGAAATGACCGCGTCTCGGACTCCCTACGGGGTGCGACGACCCGACTGAGCGGGCGTCAAGAGGACGAAAGAAAGGACAAAAGCGAAAGACTCCGCGCTCGACGATCGTGCGGACGCAAGATCGGTGGTTCGTGGCCAGCGTCTCGACGTAGACGCCGGCGCTGTCGTGGGCGCGCTCGAGACAAGCGGACTCGACCATGAGCAGCTCGACCCTATCCGTCTGAAGCGGCGTCAGTGGCGTCGTTGGCGTCGCGGCGGCACGACGAGAGCGATCTTACGTAGACGACACCGAGCATCTTGCTGAACTCGTCCGCGGCGCGCGGGGAACGGCGCGCGTCCGAGCCCTGACTGCAAATGGCTGCGAATGCGTCCCAGCTACTTACCACGCGATTGCACGCTCAGAGCCAACCTAGCCGGACACTCATCGTCGTCGTCGTCCGAGTCGGGGGCGTAGGGGCACCAGACGAGACGGATCACGTCTGACGTGGGCGGAAAGCGCCGCTTGACGAGCAGCTTCTGCGACCTGTCGCGACGGCACCCGTGCACGCACGCAGCCGCACACCGCAAACGTGGAATATACGTGCACTGACGGAGTAATGGCGCCGCGCGCCAGCTCGAAGACCCACAGCCAGGAGTTGACGTCGACCAGCGCCAGCGTCGGAGTCGACGAACTGGGCGCCCAGGCCAAGTCGACGCAATGCCAGTCGTCTGGAGTTGAGATGAGCGCGCGTGGGGACAGAGAGTGCTCAGACGCGCGAATCCAGGACGACGTACGGGGCAAACGGAGAAGGTGGCGCTGCTGCGACTCGAGCTCGACGACGCAGACTTTCGTCGTCCTCTGGCTCTTGAGCGTGTACGCCAGCAAGTCGCCCTCCTTGCGCACGCTCATCAGCGACCGGCCCAGCGCGGGTGCGGCCCATTCAAACCGGCTGAGGGGCTTGCCCGTCGTCTGCACCTACACACGAACACCGCCTCCGTGCCACCCGCGCATGGCTCGCTTCTTCGCCCACCTTGCGACTGTCGTGCGAGCTGCGATATTCGGCGGCGACGTCGACTCGCACGGTCGAGCTGAGCGAGTTGAGCGGATACAGCAACTCGTCCGCCTCTAGCGACAGCTCGATCGCTCTGCAACAACACAAAACTCCTCCCTCTGCTTCAGCAGAGACGGACGGCCACTCCGCCACTTACGTTTCCTTTCGCGACGTGCCCATTTTTTCCAACTCGGCTCGGCTTGCCCAACTTTGCAGGCTGCAGCACTTACTTCACTCTAGAGAGGATTCGCAGCAGTACTACAAGGGCCAAAAAGAATACCAAGAAATAAATGTCGATACGCATTTGCATATTGTATTTGCATACGTACGTGATTGTGCTGTATACTGTATCTGAATACCGTAAAATCGGTTTTAAAGCTCCGACTGTTTACAGTGGATACAGTGGCCGTGTGCTGAGGGATTTTCCACGCTGATTCAATTTGGAGTGCTCTAACCTAATCGAGGTTCGCGAACCATGTGTCACTGGTATCCTTTAGCGTGTAAGAATTAGAGTGGTATACGGTACTTTAAATGGATTAGAGGGTAGTGGCTGGTTGAGCTTGGCGCAGGTCAGCTTGACGATCGAGAAGAGGCACCGCGCGGTCGAATGCGAAAAATGACGTTGCTGGTGCAGTTGACCTTGCAGGCGACGCTTCGGCCCAGTCCCTTCTTGATGCTCGGCTCAGCCTGCGTCGTCGACTCACGCACACCGCGCCCATGAAGCGCACCTCCTTCTGCTTCGTGCTCCGTCTCCAGCTCGCACTGCGCGCGTCTTGTGGCCTCCGCTCCGCTTTGCCTGTCATTCAATAATTTTACTGCACACGCAAACTCCCTTCACTACGGTACCAAAACTAAAAGAGTGGCTCGTGGAACGCATGTACATGAGATTTATGTATGAGACGGTGTAATGTGCAATTGTTGAAGTGTTGTATGTCGACGACGCTAAATTTGTTTTACGAGGCTGTTGTTGTAGTTTTGTTAAACGTTTGCGCGGAGGGTAGTGCATGCTAGCGGCGACAGACACGCACTGTTGGTCGGCTGGCCACGCCCACTACGGGTATCCTTGGTCACTCGCTGCTTTGGAAGGGGGGGGGGGGAGGCTGTGCTGCCCCCTCCGCCCTCCCGCCTGTCTTCCCTTCCTACCCGAGCAGTCCTCCACTCTCTCCATGCGAACGGAGCCTACGCTGGCGTTCTTCAGTGACTATCCGAGTGCTTGTCTGCGAGAAATTGTTTTGCGCGGCTACCGAACGCACGCGCGTGTCCCATTTAGTGATTTATTCGAGTCGCTCTGTTTTTCAAAAGCTGCGTTCTTTCAGAGATTTCGTTTTACTGTTGGCTGCGGTTCGGCAGTTGCTCGCTCCGCCTTCGCACAATGTTCACCGCTTGCGGACCAAGCGCCGACTTCGCTGTGGTCCTGCTGACGACGCTGCTGCTCTCGACTCTCAACCGTCGACTCTCCGTATCCGCCGTCGCTCTACCCGACCTCTACTGGAATTCGTCCAATCCAATGTGAGTGGAGAGTTCGTCTGCCGATCGTTTTGTCTGGCGCGCTCGCCGATCGACGTCGACAAAAGGGCTGTGTTTTTTTTTGTGCGAGGCGCGCTCGCGCGTCGTCCTGTCTCGCGGGACGGTCTGTCGTCGGCGTTGGCGCGTCCGCGAATGATTTAGGCCCCTTTTCTTTCGCCTTCTTTCCGGCCGCGGCGTCGTCTGATTGATCGGTTACCGACTCCAGTGGCGCTCGCTCGCTCTCTCACTAATCTCCAGTCACCTCGACGCCGACCTTCTCTTTCGCGCCCAGAAGCGCCGGCGCCGCCGCTCCAGCCGTCGTCAGGCAGCGCGGCGTCGTTTGCATTTAGACAGATGGACTGAATTAGGCGCTGATCCGTTGCAGAGGGTCACGGCTGGCTGCGCCTTCCGAGCCGGCCCCCTTTGAACTTCACTTCATCGCCCCCTTCCCCCTGGGGTCGCAATGTCATCGGGACTGGCTACTGTAGTCCGTAGCAGCCGACGACGAGCATATCGATGCGCGCGTTCGTTCGCGGACTGCGCGCACAGCCACCACCTGCGCGTGTACTGGAGAACTCGTCAACAAACGATCGCAACAATAGGCGCGCGCGCTCACGCATCAATCCAGGGTTTGTTGACAATCGAGCGTCGTCGCTCCAGGGCCGTCGCAGCGGTGGCCGGCCGGCCACTGCTGCCGTCCGTCCAATTCAGTCGTTTTCCTCGCGGCTGTGTAATATTGTCTCTAGTCCACTTCATGAGCCCCATTGAGCCGCGGGCACCTGGCGACGGGGGGCGGCCGTCGAGTGCGCGTGTACACGGCAGCAGCCAGCAGCGTCAGCAGCACTCGACAGGGGGAGAGCATGGCCAATTTGCTGCTGCTCGCGCCGTCGGCGCCTCGCTGGGTAATCGGAGCCCAATTGTCCACGGGTGGCGACGGCCGCGTTTCCGCCAGCCAGCCCCTCGGCTTCCGTGCGTCCCCCACCGTCCACTCCAGCGACTGCGGGAGGGCCAACGCGCGTGTGTCGGCTGGCGCGTTCCCCGCCTCCTTGACCAAACAGCAGCGGCCAAGCCGACGAGCAAGCGAAGGGTCGCGCCCCTGGCGTGACTCGCGCGCGCCAGCACTTCATCGCCCGAGTGCGCGACGGCCAATTGTAGGACAAACAACGCGCAGATGTTTCGTTGCGCCGTAGCGTGCGGTGGGCCGTGGTGGTCAATCGCCCGCTTGACGCCGACGCCGAGTGAACCGAACACCGTCGTCTGATGAGAGTCTGCGCTCGATAATGGGCGCGTCTGCGCCGCTCATTTCGCGGCTGAGTTGCGCGCGAGCGGGCCGTTTGCGTGCTCTGACTGCTAGACCTCTTGCCGGCCAATCGTCAAGGGAACGGAGACGACCGCTTCGTTGGACAGAAGAGCTCCTCTGCGGATGGATGGGGGCCTTTGTCCGCCTTCCGGCTTACCACTGACCCGCCAAGCGGCGCGCCTGAGATTTGGCGCTCGCCCGACGACCGCGTGCTCGCTGCAGACGCAAGACGGTAAAGTGAGACGTCCTGTGGAGTCGGCCAGACGCTACAGAACAGAAGGAGGTGGTCGGTCCGTGGCGGCTGTTCTCTGTCGATACGATCAATCTCGCACCGCCGCCGAGCCGAGTGTGGGGATGCGTGGGTCGCCGCGCAGTTGTCGTCGTCGGCGGCATTGTTTTACGAGCTCGTAAATGGACCCAACGACACGCGTTCGACATTTGTTGGGTTGGGACTCGGGCGGCGGCGGCAGGCGGCAACGCGACAAACAAAGTGCAGGGCAATTAGCCACCGTAAAGGGCGCGTCGCGCTTGACTCTCGCCCTTTCAAGTTGTCGGTTCGCCGCCTCTTGAGTTCGCGTCGCGTCGCCGTCTGCGCGACTGGACGCGCATCCGCCGCAGGCGGCAGCGCTGCGCGACCAACGTGTGACCGCGCCGCGACCCGACAATGACGCGAAGTTTGGGCCACTCAATTTGTCGACCGGCCGTGAGATGCGCCCCCGGCCATGCGACAACGTGACGAAGAGGCGCTTTGTTCGGCGCGCGGAGGTGCGCGTTCCCTGTGGCCTCCGGCGGCTGTTGCTCAATTGAGTGGGGGCGCTGAGGAGGGACGGATCGACTTCTTCTCGTCTTGTCAACAACGACCGAGGCTGAGAGATGGACCGGGCAGGCGACGACGACTCCTGGGCCGGCACGCTCTTCCTGTCGACCACCTTTTAACGCTTCGTCGACGCTAAGGCGAACCCGACAAAAGACGTGGCGTGACATGTCCGACGAGCACGTCCCATTTCACGAGACGGTCCGTTGGAACACGCGTTGGAAATTGTCGCAGCGCAGTCTAGTAATTAGTGTATGGGGGAGTCATGCCGTGGTCGGTCAGCAGTGTCGTCTTCCTCGCGGCAGCAGCAATAGTCGGCAGTCCGTCGTGTCGTCAGCGAGTCGGCAATCAGTGCTAAGCGGAAGCTGACACTGCCTACGCAACCTCACTAGTCCGACGGAATTTGATTTCCTGACGACACACCGAATCGCGTGTAATTGACGACGACGCCTATGCTGGTCCGTCTGGGTATCGGATGTGCGTGGGTGCGGCGGGGCGGGCACCTTGCGGTTCACACATGTAGGCGCTCAGCCACGCATCACCGTTTACGCAGATTTTGTTTGTGCTAGCGCTGGACCGACGCATCCACACAGCAGTTACACGGTACACCATAGACACATAACAACATAATTGCATTTTCAGCTTTGCTTCGAACGTTGGCGATGGCGCGGTGGTGCTGCAAGCTCATCTGCGCGATTCTCTGCACATCCACTGCCCACACTCGACAGACGCCCGTGCTACGCGTGCGACGGAACAGAGTCGAATCTATCGGGTAGCGAGCAGTCGAGTCGCGTTGCCCGCAGCAAGTTCGGCATATAACGGTGTTGGCATTGACTACGTAGGTCTCTCGGTTCGGCTTCGAGCGCTGTCGAACGGACGAGCCTGACGCGGTGGAGATCGGCGCGTGCCAGCAGCCGTGGCGACAGGAGGTGATCAGCGTCGTCTTTCGGGCCTTCTCGCCCCTGCCGAACGTGCCCGAATACTGGCCCGGCCAAAGCTACTACTTCATCTGTGAGTCGGCTCGCGCCCGCCTGCGCGAACCGCGGCGCGGCGACGGTCGTACCTGACCCTTCAGCGACGAGCACTGGTCGGCAGGACGGACTGGACAATCGACGCGGAGGCCTCTGTCGGCACGGCGGCATGCGCCTCCGTCTGGATATTCTCACGGCCGACGCGCTGGCGCGCCCCCGTCAGCCGCTGCTCGTCGCCTCCGACGGTCCGAAGAAGAACGCCTTCTCGGCGTCGGCAGCGCCCTCGCGGCCTCGCCTGCCGTCGCGCTACGACGGCCGCTTCCCTCGAGAGCAGTGGAAGAAGACGGTCTCGGACGCTCTGCTCTCCGCCGACGACGGTTCCCGGCCGCTGCTGCTGCCCCACTACAACTACTTGACGAAGTCGGAAGCGACGACGCTGAAGCGCGCCAACGGCGCCCATCTCTCGGTTCGCGGCCTCCGGCCTCTTCGCGATCGCCGCCCACCGGACGACGGCTTCGTCACCGAGCCCGCCTTCCTGACGGCGCCGTTCGGGCACGGAAGGCATGCCGAGCCGGCGGTCGAGGAGGCGGCCTCCTTCAGATTTGAGATTGGATACGGTTAGTGAAGTTGAGCTGCGTCGCGTCGGCGTTGAGCTGCAGACGTGATTCGTTTTTTTAATTTTTTCAGACGAGCCACTGCCCCAAGAGAGCGGCGCCCCCAGTCCCGCTGCCGTCGCAGGCTGGCGTCGCGTTCTACTGGTCGGAGCCAGCGTCCTTTCTGTGCTGTTGCTCAGCGCGGCAGCTCGACAGCAGCTGTGCGTCTGACAGCGCGCGCGGGCACTCCCCAGATGCAATGCACACCGACTCGACGACACGACGGGCTGTGATCTCACATACATAGAAGTGCTCGCTGTCTCCTTTTGGCAGGACAGCAGCGCGCTTAGCCGACCGACTATTGTGCAGTAGGACGTGTCGCGTCGTCGCCGCCCCACATGAGCTTTACAGACATTGTTTTATCGTTGCTCGAACGCCTTGACACGCTGTTGACGCGCAACGAACGAAATCGACGTTATTGTGGGAAAGAAAATAGAACCGGCACAATCGAACTGGCCGCAAGCAGGTTTCGTCGCTGGAACACCCTGTACACAAATCAATTTGCACCACTACTGTACTAAGCTATAGAACGTAGTTGTAAACAGTAAATCTTGTAAATTGTAAACCTTACAGTACCGAGCGTTGTAACGCAGAATACACGTCAACAAGTTCAATAATAGAGAAACACCTGTGCGTCTGTCCGTCTCTGTATCCAGCACCAAAGTGTTGTACACATCATACTCACGACCACAGATTCTCTAGCGTTCGCATAATAGAATGTAACGCGACTTATATGCATGACTATTCTCGCAAGTCCAGCAGTTCCCACATATCCTGATGTCGCGGTCAAAATCTCGAATGTCGAATCATGACGAGTCAGTGACGCAGAGCATCTGAGGAGAGTCAGCGGGGCGCCTTGCCGGACGCGTCGGCGGCCGGTGGGGCGCGGTCGACGTCGGCGCCGTGGCGGAGGTGCTTGTCGAGGCGGCGCTCCCAGTGGCAGTCGAGGTGGAAGGGCTGTCCGTCGAGCAGGTAGTAGTCGTGACGCGGGAAGGCGCGTCGGCAGGCGGCGCAGACGAAGCAGCCGCGGTGCCAGTGCCGCTCCATGGCGACGACGCACGTGTCGCGCAGCGTCTCGCCGCAGCCCGCGCACTTGGGGTTGAACTGGTCCGCGTAGCAGGCCGAGCAGAAGGGCCGCGCCGCCGCCCCGCCCTCCTCCTCGCCCGCCGCCGTCAGGTAGGACTCGACGATCGGCTGGCGGCACGCGACGCAGCGGAAGTGCTCCGGGTGGAAGAGACGGCCCAGCGCCAGCACCGCCTCCTGCCGCAGCGACTCGCCGCACTCGAAGCAGCGGCCTCGCCGACCCGCCTCCGTCATACTCGTTCTAACGCACACAGCGACAACGGACGCACACGCGTCTTAAAAGAAATCTCCAATATTTTAACCGATAGAAAACTATTGTTGGAGCTTCTACCGACCGACGGCTTCTATAACAATCGTGTAGGTACTCGGCTCGGTATCACTTCCGCCGTCTGATCTGTTCGGTTGTCTGCTGACGCACTATACTAGGTATAATGCTGTGTCATGCGGCTGCGACGACACCGCCAGATGGTGATGCGACATCTCGACCTCGATGCTAATTTCGACCGTTTGATCGCAAATTGCTCAGCTGTTTCTGAATGGATTTGGTTGAAATTTCATGTACTAGTGTAGAAAGGTCTATCGCCAATTTTCAGGTTATTTGATCCTCAAAATAAACGGTTTTATCGTCTAACAGATAGGACGTCTCGACTTTCAACTGTATGTACTTACTGTACTAGAGGCGCATCCGGACTTTGGCCGCCATGTGTACATTAAGGCATGCAACAAATGGTTTAGCATATATACGTGACGTTAATGCCCATGATCATCACATCGCTTCATTTTATTTGTCAGGAATGGTGTGCGCCACATTTACAGTTGGTTGTTTGGGCATTCACCCCATTGACAGTGGGTGGCACCAAATTCACTGCTGCTCTGTTGATCGCGATGGGCATTCACCCCGTTGACAGTTGGTAGCACCAAATTTACTGCTGCTGTGTTGATTGCGATTTGCGTTCACCCCATTGACAGTTGGTAGCACCAAATTTACTGCTGTGGCAGTTGGTAGTGCCACATTTACTGCTGCTCTGTTGATCGCGAATTCGCGATGAGTGTTCATTTTATTGACAGTTGGTGGCGCCAAATTCACTGCTGCTCTCTTGGTCGTGATGGGCGTTCACTAAGTTGGGCAGGATACAAAGTATCACACTTCAGTATGCATTTGCATAATTATGTGAGAACATGCACAAATGACTCATGATGTCAAGATCATTCATTTGATATGCAATTCATCCAGGCACAGATCATTTGCCATTTATCAATTAGGCAACATACCATGTACCATACTTACAGTATTCACTTGCAGAATTATGCAGGAGCATGCACAAATGACTCATGATGTCTAGCCTAGTCATTTGATATGCAATTCATCAATGCACAGTTCATTTTCCATTTTCTAATTAGGCAAGATACAATGTACCACACTTACAGTATTCATTTGCATCGTTATGCGGGAGCACATGCAAATGACTCGTGACGTCTAGCCAAGTCATTTGATATACAACTCATCAATGCACAGTTCATTTTCCATTTTCTAATTAGGCAAGATACAATGTACCACAGTTACAGTATCCATTTGCATAATTATGTGGGAACACATGCAAATGACTCGTGATGAGGCGAGTCATTTGATATGAAATACATCCATGTTTGGCAATGTTAATCTGATATTCACAGTTTAGAAACGTGCCACAGCTACTGTAAACATTTGCATACTGCAATTTCGATGAACTATAAACCATCCTCAGTTTGCGATGATTCGCGCATGCATGTAAGTTAAGGCGTTCGCAAGTTTACTGGGCACCCACAAACCCAGCCACACGTGCACGCGGCGCATTTGTAAGTAGATGTACACTGCAATGGTACAGTGCATTGTTTCACTACACTGACAATATCAAAGCAACCCACCGTATGAGGG
>JASAMY010003604.1:15000-20788 GCA_030248085.1 Paralinhomoeus sp. GSCO2_6 | reverse complement strand
CGAAGGCCACGCCTGACACTCTTCTTCTTCTTCTCTGTGGCCGGCCCTGACGACGGTTGCAGACGAGTCGGCAGACGACGCAGGGGCTGAGAGCGTCCGCGCTTGGCGCTATATACTCTCAACGCCTGACACTCGACCGATCAGCAAATTTGCAAACGAATTGCGGTCAGCGCACTGTTCCAGGGCGAGACCGATATTGTGCAGCCATTGTCAATTGAGCATGGAACGATCGCCCTTGAGCTCTGTGGAGTGTGTTGTCAATGTGCTGCTCTGTAGGTCGCTACCCTACGGGTGCAGCTCCCCCATTCTGTGGTTGCTGTGGAGGTTGGGCAGTCGTCGCCATTAGATAGGATGCGGCTCGCTCATGCAACAATCGCCAGCGAACGCGGCTCAGCAATTCGAAGCTGTTGGCGTCACGCTTCTGGGCACAGAGTCAAGCAAGTAAACTCTGGTGCATGCTTGAGTGGGTCTCACGTTGCCGGGCACACGAAGTCCCGCTGACGCGCCGACCGACGAGTCGATCCTCCCCACTTAGTGGGTCTCACGTTGCCGGGCACACGAAGTCCCGCTGACGCGCCGATCAACTCTACGATCCTTCCCACGAACAGGTCTCACATTGCCGGGCACACGAAGTCCCGCTGACGCGCCGACCGACGAGTCGATCCTCCCCACTTAGTGGGTCTCACGTTGCCGGGCACACGAAGTCCCGCTGACGCGCCGATCAACTCTACGATCCTCCCTGTTTTGTTTTTGAGCGATTTGTGCAAGGCAGCGGCTTCACCAACAGCCGGCGGATCTCAAACCGACAGTCCAAGCCTAGGAGGATCCTGTCTGACGCTCCAGAAACACTGTACTGAAGCGGCAAGCCTGACTGCGCCTGTACAAGGTTCTTCTATACAAACTTCTATACAAGCTGGCGAACAGTACAGAAAACGGGGTACGATACGGCGAGGTTCACGAAGACAGATTCATATGTACAAGGAACTGTCGGTTGTCGAATGGGCGAGGGTATTTATGTGCAGAGAGGGGAGGGGAGAGGGACGCTATCTCGGCGTCGTCCGCTTGTGCCGCGGGTGTCCAGTCCAGTCTTGCAGCAGGCGCGCCGCCGCCGCCGCTTGTCAGCTGAGCGACGCCGCTTGGGCCGTAGGCAGGCCTTGAGCGCTGAAGGCGGCTGGATCAGAGGGCGCAGCTGCAGTCCGGTCGGCGGGAGCTTGGATTGGCGGCGCTTGAGGGTAGGAGCGACGCCTGGCTGCTGGAAGCCGGTCGGCGGGTGGCTGGCGTCCTTGGGAAAGTTCAGCGCCGTTGGAGTCCGGAGTTGGAGGGAAGATTGATGGTAGATGGAGTACGGTATGTACGAGTGTAGGTCGGCTGGTGGACGTCCTGGCGGACGTCGTTACATTAGCACACTGACAATACACCTATAACTGGCATATAACCAGTTCACAAGGATGGCAAGTATTATGACTGGCCCACAGACACAAGGATGGATAGTAACAATTCACAATGATGGCTAGCATCATGACTGGCAACACAATGCACAACAATGGCTAGTACTATGACTAGCACACAGACAATGTACATGGAGAGTACTAGCACACAGACAATACACACACACACACACACACACACACACACACACACACACATGTGTCTAGCATGCAGACAATGCACAACAAAGGCTGGCACTATGACTGGCCCACAGACACAAGGATGGTTAGTTCTATGACTAGCACACAGACATAACTGGCATATAAACAATTCACAATAATGGCTAGCACTATGACTGGCCCACAGTCAATACACACATGTGTCTAGTACACTGTACAAGGATGACTACCACTGTGTTTAGCACACTGACAATACACCTATAACTGGCATATAACCAGTTCACAAGGATGGCAAGTATTAGTACTGGCCCACAGACACAAAGATGGCTAGCATTTGCAATACACACATGTGTCTAGCACACAGTCAATGCACAAGGATGGCTAGCACTATGACTAGTACACAGACAATGTACATGGATAGTACTAGCACACAGACAATACACACACACACACACATGTGTCTAGCATGCAGACAATGCACAACAAAGGCTAGCACTATGACTGGTACACAGACAATGCACATGGATAGAACTAGCACACAGACAATACACACACACATGTGTCTAGCACACTGACAATGCAGCACTAGCACTATGTCTGGCCCACAGACACAAGGATGGCTAGTACTATGACTAGTAGACAATACAAGTGTGTGCCTAACACACAAACAATGCACAATGATGAGTAGTACTAAAGGGTGTTTTTTTAAATAATCACATTTCTTTCTTGAATAACTTTTGTTTCCTTTGTCGGATTGTAATGAAATTTGGAAGATGCTGAAGATGATGAGTAGAACAGTGATAATTGCAGTGATTTTCCATTGTTTCTCAATTTGTCACATGTAGAACTGACAGCGATAATTGCAGTGATTTTTCTCAGCTCAGTTTGTCGCATTGACTGCTAAATACACACCTACCCCTTTTACTAACCACATTATGTGAATTTGACACAGTTGACTATGTCCATGACATCATGTGACATCACACACCTTAGTTGCCTTGTCAGTAAACGTGTTCAAACGTGCCAGCATTTTACTAGCATCATGCCAGGCACACGCTGTGCTAAGTAAACAAACTATTGCAAAAGAGGGTCAGATGACCATGACATCATGTGATGTTATGCGCATCAGTCGCCTTATCAGTGAATGTGTTTGAACACGTCCTCGCATCCCCTCTCTTTTGCTGTGCGCTGATTGGTCGAATATGACATCATGTATGACTCATGGCCGTGTCTGTCTGCTTATTGAGAAATACCGTAAATCCTCCAATACAGCCCCCCCCCCCCTCCAATAGTGCCCCCCCCTCCAATAGTTCCCCCGGGTACGGCAAGGTTGAAATAATAGAGCCCCCCCCTCCAATAGTGCCCCCGGGGGTAAGGGGTATGTTGTGCCATGTGCCTTTTATGGGCAAAAATATAGTGGTAGGTACATTTATATCGTGTATACACACTACTACTAACCAATAATAGTACGTTTCAGCAACTATTAGCGGTAAATCAACCATTAAATGTGGCAAAAGTGATCAAAATCACCGAAAAATCGGCAATTTTGACAGCAAAACTAGCATTACCATTCAAAATTTTTAGGTTGAAATAATAGAAGCCCCCCCTCCAATAGTGCCCCCCCCTCCAATAGTGCCCCCGGGTAAGGAGAGGTTGAAAAAATAGTGCCCCGGGGGCACTATTGGAGGATTTACGGTAGGTGGTTGCGTCTGTCTGGCCATTGTGAAATAGGTGATCATTGCTGTCTGGCTGTTGTCAAATATGTCACATGATGTCATGGACATAGTCAACTGTGTCAAATTCACATAATGTGGTTAGTAAAAGGGGTAGGTGTGTATTTAGCAGTCAATGCGACAAACTGAGCTGAGAAAAATCACTGCAATTATCGCTGTCAGTTCTACATGTGACAAATTGAGGAAAAATGGAAAATCACTGCAATTATCACTGTTCTACTCATCATCTTCAGCATCTTCCACTGCACTTTTATCAAACATTATTTTATCCAGCTTTTCCTTGTTGTTGCTGCGAAAACAACGTAGCAGACGACTGCGTTTTTCCCATGCCTATGGTTTCACTGGAACATTTGAATAAATTAAAAAAATTACCTTGTCTACAGCCTCATCCTGCTCCAGTCCATCATCCAGAAGATCATTGACAGTTTTCTGAATAGATTTGAAAAACTTGGTCTCCTCAAAATTCTGCCACATGATTTGTAGCTCATCCACCTAGACAAACATTCATTTAGAATAGTTTTAATAATGACATGTACCTTTTCCTTGAACTTTTCAAACAGTTCATTGTAGTTGCATTCCTCAATCATTTCATCAATGCTTGAATATTCTGACGTAACTTCCTCTAGTATAGAAACAACAGCATCTATGTCAGTAGCTGATGCTTTTCCATCCTCACATGTTTCTTCATCTTCATTGTGAAATTTTTCCATGTGTCGCAGTAGATTAAATTTTGAAGCGAATTCCTTATCACAATGCTCACATTCAAAAAAAGGCATGTTAAGTGTTTTGGGAAAAAGAAAGACTGACAAAATGATTGGGCTGTGTTACTATTTATACCATCAGGCCAATGACATCACCTGACATCACGTTTTGCATTGTCATGTGACTTCACCTATAAAACTCATTGTATCAACATTTACTTTCTCAGTATCTGGAAATGATGGATTTGCAAGAGTTGGTGAAAAGTGCACAGGAGCAAGTGGCACAAACTGTGGTCGAGCTCTACTACAAGCATCGCCAGAGAAATGTTCAGCTTCTGCAATGCACACAAAGTAGGTGTAACAGTGAATGCCTTTTTGACAGATCTTTGTTCAGATATTCTTGGCTCAACGGGTGTGCGCCATTTCAAGCAATATAAGAAATATAGCATTCCAGCAGAGGAGACAATGTTTAATGCAATCCTTTACAAAAAAGGATTTATCCCAGGTATTAAATCTACAGCAAAAGCAGCACTAGTTGGCAAGACATGCAAGCAAGCCAAAAAAGATGTTCACATCCTGCTGCCTTGTCACCCAAGCAATGTTGACCATCTGCAGAAGATTGCCAACTTCTACAATGTTGATATCACTGTGCTGCTACCAAAGAGAGGACGTCTACCCACTGGTGTGGAAATGTCAATGCCAACTGGGAGAGACACCATATACCTTGTGTTTCACCATGGACGTTATGCACTGCTAAACCTTCATGACAAGCAAGCTCAGAAAATGGTTATGGACAAGTATGGCATGCCAGTGGAGGTTTGCTTTTGAACTGACAATAGTACATGTATTACTATGCATGATTTCAGATCAGTGAGAGCAACAAGTAGAACAAAAGTGTCAGAAAGATGCACTCAGTACATATATGGGCAATTTCAGTGACAGCAAGAAGAACAAAAGTGCCAACAGAGATGGACAATGATCCATTAAGATTGTGATCATTGTGGGTTTGCCTGTCCTTGTGAAGAATACATCACTTTCTTCACCATGTCCTACACAGACGTTGCACTGAAGTCACATAATGAGTGTTCAAACCTGTCAAAATGCAATGTTATACCATTACCTTTTGTCTAAATTTGACCTCAAAAACTGGAGTCATTGCTGCAGATTGAAGACCTTAGGACAGTATGGTATAAATGCCTACAGTCACACACAGGTGTGGATGCACACACACAGAAACCACATAAATTGTTGGTTTTGTGACCAAATTTGCATTTCTCATTTATTATTCCTCATTTCTCATTTGCATCTTGAAAATATTTTCAAATTGCTCTTGGTGCAACAGCACTCATCCCTTTGGACACTGTCTGGTGTTGTCTGTGTGGCTATGTCTGTGTGCATTGTCTGTGTGCCAGTCATAAAGGGTGTTTTTTTTAAATTATCACATTTCTTTTTTGAATAACTTTTGTTTCCTTTGTCGGATTGTTTTGAAATTTGGAACACTTATGCTCAAGACTTTAGGATTTTGTCTGCAAAAAGAATCGTCGAATTCGGTGTAGGTTTCCGAGAGTTATGGCGCTCCGAATCAAATGTCTCGTTTTTTGGCAGATCTTACGAACGAAATCGGTCGTATCGTAACTGATCAGTACTGTATGCAAAATTTCAAACACAAAACTTTGCTTTTGCTTTGCGCGGGCTCGTCTAATATGGTCGGCGTACAGAATTCTCTAGTGCTGCTCGACTGAAACCT
>JASAMY010003604.1:0-10000 GCA_030248085.1 Paralinhomoeus sp. GSCO2_6 | reverse complement strand
CCAAGGGGACACGTGCAAAAGCACAGGCAGGCGTTACTGGGATTCGAACCAGCGACCTCTTGATTTAGGGAACATGTTAAAAAGAAGAATGTGCCCAGTAAACCATAGCTCACGATCTATGGCATGTAGCAAGAGTCCCTCTGGCGATTTCTTTTTTTGACGTGGAGCATACCTAGGTGCCTGCGAGGTTTCATTTCAATTGATGCAGGCGCGAGTGGGCGACGAAACAAAAAGCTTGGCAGGACCCACTTTTCATAACATCTCCAAAAACTTCTCGGTAATGCACAAGCGTATGGAAGCGTGTTATGACTTAATCGATTCCCCCTTTGAATGCGCTTCTTTTAAGCTATCACGCGCCAGAATTCGTTGAGGAAGTGAAAAATAGTGCACGATCATAGTTCCAAATTTTGCTCAAAATGGGGGTGCGCCAAGAGGGTCGAGCTGCGAAACATGAAAATCGGAGCGCTCCCATTGTCGAAAGTGACCTATTCCAGGTCCAGACGAGCAACTTTCATCATTACAGCACGGCTCTGCGACGAACGGTTGAAGCGCCTATTGCTAACAAAATTTCCCCAAAATTACCGAAATTTGAGTTGGCAATATCTCAAAGTGTGATGAGAATTTTAAAGGTCATGCAAGCGCCGTGGACTCACAGTCAGAAATAGTTCACGAAACTCAAAAAACATTTGGGGGTTTACTCGGCTTTTTTTCGAGTTTTACTCTTGTCAGATTTTGGCCCAAAAAACGGCTATGTCCAAGAAAAATGAACAAAATCGGCCATAAATCGAGATCCGTAGCACCTAAAGAAATTTCCCTTGGAGGCACAATTTGCCATCATATACCGCCTGCTCACGCCAAGTTTTGTGCGAATCGCCCGTAGCGTTCCAGAGCGGTGGCCCAAAAAGTGTGTGCAGAACAGGAAAAAAAAACACCACTTTTTCGGAACATTTTCGGTCATTTCGTCTCAATGCGCTGGACTACCGAAACGCGGGATGGCTTATTCGATTCCGGTTTAGGAGGCGGTTCTTTTGAGCTATAATTCGCCAAAATCGGTTCAGGCAATCAAGAGTTATAAGCGACTAAAAATTCTACAAACCGCATTGAGGAAGTGCTCACATATTAGGGTTGTACGCTGACGCGTACACCCTGATTAAATAAAATTAAATATAATTAAATAAAATTAAATATAATTAAATATAATTAAATATAATTAAATATAATTAAATATAATTAAATATAATTAAACATAATTAAGTAAAATATAAAATAAAATTTTCCCGCGGTTTTGTTCAAATTTGCGCGCTACCGTATCCTACAGTAACCCGCCAAAACACGCAAAGCCCAAAACACGCAAAATGGCGCAAATTCAAAAAACGGACGAAGTCGTCCCACTGTACACTACTTAGGGCGGGGAGGGTGCAGCGTGGATGCCTTTAGGGCGCATCAGTGCATTCCTGTGTAACTCCGCGCGGACTTGGAGGTCCTCCCTCCTGCCTCCTCTATCGGCAACTGCAATGCAAATTTTTGGACTAAAAAAAGCAAGGTGGTTTAGCATTCTGCAATGCAACAACATCGCATTTTTCAATGCAACAAAGGAGACAATAACGGGGCGTTGTATCATTGAAGCTTGTGCTGCGATTTTACCGATTCTAAAGGAATCGGCACCACCAACGAAATCCAGGAAGCCAAACACCGTTCAATCCCTGCCGACGCACTGAAGTTTCGAATGAAAGGCAACAAATTCAAGTGAAGTGCTTTTTGAAACGAGCTTGTTAGTTGGTAGCCCCAGTAGCCCTGTACTCAAGAAAAAATGGCCACTGCCAAAGCGTGGACATAAATGTGTGAAAAGGAATGGTATTAAGGCATGCCTCGCTGATTTCTAGCCACTTTCGCATTGCAACTGATCAACTTCAGTTTGAACAAACCATGTATAAAATATAAACCAAATGCAGCAACCAGTCACATATTCGGCGTTTTGGGCGTTTCCCCTTAACGCGCAGTAATACTGCAACGCGCTGTGGCATGTACGGTCCCCCGATGAATGCGCTTCTTTTGAGTCATAACGCGCCGAAATCGGTTCAGGCAATCAAAAGTTATGGGCGATCGAAAATCCGGAATCGCGCGCGCGCAAGTGGTCACATATTAGGGTTGTACGCTGACGCGTACACCCTGATACAATGTACACTCTGACAAAGAAGTGCTCCGCGCATTACTTGCAAATGGCTTGACGGTTATGCGTGTACGATGGCGCGATCGAATCTGCTCGACGCCGAGATGTTTTTTTTGGTGGGGGTGTAATTGCTGTATTCAAATGATACGGTAATGGCGGTACATTGTATTGTACATAGGTGCTGCGTGCGTGCGTGCGTGCGTGCGTGCGTGCGCGTGCAGTTGTGCAATATTGCTGTGTCGTAGCTTAGTGATGGAAAGAATCAAAATGATCTACACGTGACGACGGTTAACTTTTGTGTTTTAGCCAGAGTAATCCGACCTACACACATTGAGTTCTTTTGTAAAGCAGTCCATTTGATGGTGTGCGTGCGTGCGTGCACGTCTGCAGTGCCATATTGGTTCATCGGAGCATAGCAGTGTAAAGAATCAAAATGATGTACACGTGCAGGCGGTCAACTTTCGTGTTTTAGCCGAAGTGATCTGACCTACCCATATCGATATTTATCGATTATCCCAAAAGTGAAAATATTTGGTGCGTCGGATCGAGTTGACTTCAAGGAATGAAATGTTCTCCATCAAAGGGTGATCAACTTTATTATTGATGTTTATGCCATCCGACCTAACCACACCGAAATATCGCCAATTTCCGCTATCGGTATAATGGGGGGTGTCATTTTGGTGCGTCCAATTTGGTCCACTTGTTGAAACTGGTCAAGATCATGTCTGGGCAATCAACTTTCTCCATTATAGCGAAGCTCTGTGATGCACAGTTAAAGAGCCTATAGGGCACTGAACTTTCGGCTGAATTTTTTAATCACTAATATCTCATTATCGGTGATCAAGTAAATATGATTTAGTGACCAACTGTGTACTTCGGTCAAAAACCATCACAGAAGTGCCAGATGGTACATGTCGGGCACGTTTCTGCAATCTTTGGATTGGTTCTGTGCCAATTCTGGGATACTTTTCAAAGAGTCTGGGAATGGAAAGATGCAGAACAGTGCAGTGAAAAATGAGCTAGCACAGGAGCTACTGCGCTACGGCCTGCAGTTGGAAGCAGTAGAAGGCGGTCTGCTTCAGCAGCAGCAGCAGCCCATTGTGGATGTGCACACTGCGCCAAAGAAAGTATCTGTGGCTGAAGTTACACAGATGCGATTGTTGGCAAGCGATCAGCTGAAACATCTGCCTATCAAAGGACAGGTTGTTGTGCCATTTTCTTAATGCAGGGTTTAGACTAAAAACTTGTTTTTAAGGGATATAGAGAATGCCAAGGGCATAGGCAGAGAGTTCAAACCAACATTCTCTGCAAAGTTTGCATGGTAGCGCTGTGCATTGATGGTGGCTGCTTTGCCCGATTTCATGAGCATGAGCAGTACCTTTATGATGATCCCAAGCTGGCTGATAAGCCAGTAGTTAGAAAGTGCCAAACGTACTGAAAAAACTAATCAGGCTTCTGCTAAGCTATAAGCATAGTAACAAGGTATTTCACTCACATTTTTAGTCAGCATGAATAGATTCTGTGATTCATTATCCTTGGCATTGTTAATGCTTGTTGCTTGCTGCTTGTTGGCTGTGTCAGTATGTGTTTGCTTAGACAGGGAATCATTCTTGAGGTTGATCTGTTCAAGTGGCAGCTCACAGACGGACACTTTTGATCACGATATCGCAATACTAGCGTAGCACATGCTTTATTGCATTCTTTAATAGCATTCCGTGCAAGGGCGCAATCCAAGATGAAGCTGCCGTTCACGTTGTGCAAAACCTCTCAAAACCTTGAAACGAGAGCTTGACTCTGTGACCCTAAAGTTAGACAAGTGCATAACCAATGTCCAAAACTTGGAATGCAATTAGCTAAACGTTTGTATTTTTTAGTGCAGGCATAAGTTTTTGGAAGCCATTTTTTAAACCTTAACCATGCTAGCACTGAACGACGTCAAAAAATCGGGGGGTCACGCCTTCCACCCTGACCCTTCCCTGACCATATCGGTTGCTAGGTTTGCAACACCTTTGCTAGAGATGTTTTTGTGCTTAGCAAAGCGGCGATTTTTTAGGGGGTCACGGTGGGAGTCATTCAACAACTTCATATGAAGGGGGGGGGGGGGGTAAGCTTTAGGAGCTACATATGAAGTGGTGGCGAACGGCGCAATGCAGAAGATCACGGCTGTGGTGGTCAGACCGAGTAGCCAAGCAGCGTTCAAAATCCAAAGCAAAGTCGTAGTCGTATCGGTAGCGCAGAGCCAGGTAAATAAAACAACGCCGAATGATCTGTGGTCTACCATGACACCCTTTCAGGGCTATTTACAGTTGTTACACTATTGTCCAAAAAACTCGCAACGACGTCGTTGCGACGTCGGTCGAACCCGACGTCGCCCGACGAGGCGGCACCCCTTTGAATTCGCGTTTCCATTGTCTACGCGGCGCCGCTCGCTAGCGAGTAAACATTGACGAGAGAGGGCGAGGAGGAAGGGAGGAAAGAGGGGGGACATCGCGCGGTGCGGCGCAGCTCCGCCTAGCGCAAGGCTCCACACGGGTTGGGTGGGTAGCGGCCTCTGTCTGTCACACCGATATGCCTACAATACGGTCACGTGGCACTTGCAACATTAAACCATTTGACACATCGTGTAAGGCGCATGAGCGGCATCACGTGTGCGGCAAATCGCAATCAATCTAGGAAATTCAATCGACTGTAGACTGTTTAATAGACTCCTTTCAACTTGCTGCGCCTTTTCAGTTTTGCAGTTTTTTGCTTGTATTTATAATCATCAACACTTACACACATACAGCAACGTCCGACACAAGGAGCGCGAGAATGTATACAATGTATGCACGACAAGTACACGACCTCATGCGAGCGTATACACAGCTGAACGCGGCCCAGCGCATTGCCGAACATGGACGAGACGATCACAAACACGCTACTAAGCGCAAGACGCGCGTGCTTCGTGTCCTGTACTCTGTATACATGTGCAAGGGCGCTCACTTGCACGGACTCTGCTGCCTGGCCTCGAGCAGCATGTCGAGTTCGCGAAACACTTCTCGAATGGGCGCGGTCGTTACAAGCACCATGGCCCCATCTTTGCGTTGCCGGACCGTCACCGTCGCCGAGCCTGTGCCAAACATTTACCCGTACCGCACACGTGTAGGCGCGTGTAGTGCCCGTGTAGGCAGCCCAACAGTGTTACATTGCGGCAAACCACCTAAGCGGTACTGTACACCTACATTGTACATATACAAACCCTTGAACGGCAAGCAGCTTCACGTTCAGGTGAGGCCAAGCGAAATATTCTCTACGGACCCCCTGTACATTTGAAAGAACAGTGCAATTCCATTCGCTCGTGGGGCTTCACTTGAGGATGCTCCTACATAGGAAGCAACACACACACACACACACACACACACACACACACACACACACACACACACACACACACACACACACACACACACACACACACACACACACACACACACTAGGGATGAGCATGGGCCTGAAGATCTCGGCCCAGCCCGGCCCACCAGATAGTCCGGCCCATCCCGGCCCAGCCCACGCGTCAAAAACCAGGCCCAGGCCCGGCCCGGCCCATCCAACTGCTCAAATTCCAGGCCCGGCCCGGCCCGGCCCATCCCAAGAAATAAGTACAGTGGTGCACTAAAATAAGTTGTACATGTACGTACGCCAGTTCGCGTTTTTTCACTACACATACACAGAGAATGGCGCTTCTGGCTTTACAGCTTCCAACCATTTTTTGGCCTCAAGATTGACCGTGTTTGTCAATTGAAGTTGGCCGCTCACAAAGGGTTTGTTGAGAAAAAAAAGGCGCTGCCCATGTCTGATGTATTATCTATTAAATTTTGATATATATACGCAGGGTAAGGTGTCAAAATATGAATAGATCGAATTCAAAATAGAACGAAGTTGGAGCTTGGGTGCAAAGCCGATCTTGTAAGCAGTTGTTGCTCCAACCGGCATCCCACTGAGTCCTTGTGTCCTGAATGACCAGCACAGCAGAAAAACAGAAGACAGAAAATCAGACGAATTAAATTAACTTTTAATCCAAACTGTAACCTAGGGCGTTTCGGTCCCTCAACCACTAGACGCCCGAGCTGGCGGGACCTCCTCAGTAGTGACCAGCTCTTTTCTACCAACTACCTAGCAAATTAGAAAGAAATAATAATACAAGTATCTAGGCAAAATAAAATTTAATAAAATTAAAACTTAACTTGCGAACGTCCGAAATTGCGGATGCGGTAGCGTTCTCGCCCATCCTTGCTTGTTTATTAGCTGCTGCCTTGGCTCGACTGATCTTCAACAGCCATCTTTTTCATTATTCGCTGCCAACCCACGACCATTCAATTTTTAAATACTGTTCAGTTCGATCCCGAAACTTCGAGTAGGTATTTGTTTTGCGCTCAGAAAGACGTGAATACCACAGTAATGAGCGCAAACAGTTTTTATCGCTCAAGTACGAATGAGTACTGTATTAGTTAGCGGAATTATTTTGCAATGCTTTTGTATACAGGGAACCAATTGCTAGCGTAAATGCCTAGTCTACCCATATTGGCAATGTTTCTTTTTGTATAATTTCGAAAAACCTTTTTAAAAATGCCAAGTGCATGTCTGTTTTTCAATGAGGCACCAAGTAATATCCTGCAGTTTTCAATAAACGCTGATTTATCGGAACAGATTCTTCCAAACCGAACCAGCTGAGAGTACAAAACACTGTATATCAGCGTGCTGCTAACGTTGCTGTCTGCATCAAAGAGCTTGATAACTGGAAAGTTGAAATCTCTAGTCTTATCATATATTGTGGTTTTAATGGTATTCTGCCTGACTAACTCCACATCTAAATATGTACAGACTTGGCCATCTCCTGATGCATGATTCAATGGAAGTTGTGTCGGGTAGATATCTTTGCATAAATCTAAGAATCGTTCCTTGCTGCACGAGGCAACATAAATGTCATCAATGTAACGGCACACACTAGACAAATCCCTTATTGTTTCGCCGTCCTTAACCGCTCTCATGAAACGAAATTCAAGCACAGAGAGTGTCAGGTCGGCCAGATCTGGGCTAGCTGAGCCTCCCATTGCAATTCCATAGATTTGCTTAAAAATGGATCGACCAAAGCTTACGTAAGCATTTTCTAGGTTAAATGCGATTAGGCGATCAATGTCGAAGATGTCCAAGTAGAAAAATCTGTCGGTGCCCATAGTGTCAGTATAAAAGGACTTGGTACCGTACACGACATCGCTGGCTAGACAACTTTTGGCAATGGCCAGATACCGTTTATTGCCATTGTTTTGAAACAACAGCTGCGCGAGGTAGTACATGTTGCTTTGCACAACCTTGTGTGGCAATTCTGTGAACAATGTACTGAAGTCGAAGCTATTACCAGAAGTAACGCATCGACTGCTGCTATTCTTAACTAAGTCTAGAAATTCGTATGTGTTTTTGATGCTCCAGTACAAATTTTTCCCTGAGTATGATTTGGCCTTTCGGCAGTAATTTGCAAAGTGAGTTTTCAAGTGAGACAGCACAAAGTGCAGCAATCTAGACGGTGAACTAACCACGGTGCGTCTGGCGCTAGCTATGTACCGAAATTTGAAAGGGTTTTTGTGCATTTTAGGAACCATGAATATTCTGGGTATATCGTTATATTCATTCACAATACTGTAGGGTGATTTACTGAAGAACTCTTTGAAGTGTGCAACAATGGACTCTTCAGTATCCGCGTACAATGAGTAGGTTCTGTTTCCGAGAGCCGTGAAGCTTGATTGGCTATAAGTTATTCCCAGCTCATTGCACATAGTTTGAAAATAAAACTGCTTGCATGTAAACACGAAGTTACTAGCAGCCTTGTCTGCACAGGTTACGATGTATTTCTTATGCAGTGCTTTTAAACATTGCCTGCTGTAGGCGTATTTGTTTTCAGCATGTACTGCTACAGTGCGTCGAGACAACTGCCCGATTTTCGTGCTAATGTTTGCAGTGCATTCAGCTTCATACTTCGTCAAAATGGCTGCAGTTAGCTTGTATCGATGCTTTAGTTTCTTGATAATTATTTGCAAGCCATCGAGTAAAGCATTTTCAGTGTCCCTCCAGTCTATGCACTTAGGTATCCTGAATTTGGTGCCCTTTGCAAATACATTTCTTAAATGCTGATCTTCAATTATGTTTAAATCGCCAGTAACCACATGCCCATGGAATGAATCCTTGTAAAGGGACTGACCACAGTCGCATGCACCAAAGATGCTATTGTAATTTAAACTGAGTGACTTGAGCTCCTTTGTGTAGTTGCATAATTCGACATACGTTGTAGGCTCATACTTATAGACCACTGACACACTTGGAAACTCGAAATCCGTCGGAAATGCACCCCTGGCCCTTAGGTTGCTATAGACTCTTTTGCAATGAAATTGATCAAAAGATTTATTAACGTATTTGACCGGGACAATTATTCCGTACCGTTCCTTTTCCATGGCGTTTTTGTCAACTTTCAATTTCCTGTAAATCAGTCCTTGAAGAGCCATACGTGTCTGTTGGTCGACATGAGTATTCAGACCGTACTCTTCAAGCAATGCCGCGGCCGTCGAAAGCGATTGCCGTGACAAGGAATTTAGGTACATGTACACGCTTCGAAGGTTTTTGGCTTGCCCATTTTTGTACTCTGCAATCAATCCGCTCAGTTTATTGTTCAGCTCTGACCGCGTGATCTTCGTTGGTTTTTTGTGCCATTTATTTCCATGAGAACGCTTTCGCCGGTGTACCTTGCCTGCGCTATAGGGATTCGCTTCCATCGTTACGCTTGTTTTGGACGAAATATCACCAAAGCCATCAACCCTGTTATTCAAGCCTAATGGGTAAGCGGTTAGCATAACTCGGATCCAAAATGTTTCACTCATCTTTCGCTCCTTATCGGACTTGTCGTTGGTATCTTGAATAATTTGAAGTTGCATGTCATCAACAGAGTGTCCAGCAGTACGAAAATGCTCATACAAATAGCCTGGTTTACGCTGGATGACTGCACGACGATGCTGCAGAAACCGATGCCGCAATTCCTGACTCGTTTCTCCAATGTACTGCACGTCACATTTTTTGCATTTCACAGCATAGATCACATTCTTCAACCTGCATGAAAGCTTACGGTTTGCGTTGACCCCAAACACTTTGCCGGTAATGGACGACTGAAAAGTATGACCATCTATACCAAAAGCGTAATGTTGACACGTAAGGCATTTTGAGTTCGCGCACGCTTGGTGAGCACTTTCGATCTCCCTGGGCACAGGAGCGGTAACTAGATGCGGTGAAGAACTCCCTGTACCGTATTGAAGCGCTAAGCACTCCTTCCTAGAAGCAAGCGAATCACTGGAAGGTAGAGAGCAAGTGCTGTGAGTAATCCGTTGACCCGTTGACCCTTAGGTGATTAGCCGCCGGCGGGTTTGCCCTGGCGCTCGTTGGTGGAGGACTGCTCCACCAGGTGGTGGGCGCCCTGAGAGCCGACATGCCCTCAGACAGACACCACCGTCGCCAGGAACAGCTTGGACTCCGCCTCCTCTGTAGGGCAAGTGAGGCATTGGAGGGGCTGTCACACACAACGATCCAAAGCAACGTGACTAGCGAGTGCTGGCCGCTCGTTGGTTGAGGGTGGGCCAGCTCCACCACAGGAGATACAAAATTCGCAAGTTGGGTATAAACAGCTGATTACTGAGCCAGTGTAATTAGCTATAATTCAGGGCGAATAAGCTAAAGCCCAGGTCGTGGTGATACGCATAATGATTACTGAGATAAGCAATAAAAATCACAAATAGGGAAGGAGTTACGGAAAGA
>JASAMY010001294.1:0-20838 GCA_030248085.1 Paralinhomoeus sp. GSCO2_6 | reverse complement strand
AATGCCTAATTTTTGAAGAAAACGTTGCCGCACTAACCCTCTCACTCCCCTACTGTGTCACACTGTGTTGTGTGACCGGTTCGTTGGAGATTAATACACTCACCAGTAGCCCATTCCTGCCCATTGTTGCGTTTTTTTTGCCTCTGTTAAAAATGCAGTATAAAGTGATTGTGTTCTGTGATTTGTTCGCGTGTTGTGCCCGTGCGCGTGCCAAACTGCTTTTTGTGAAGTTGTCAGTTGACGTAGCGGTACCTCACTAGTCCTTGCGATTTTCGCCGTTCATTGTTGGCCTGATTGCCCTTTGTCGGCGGTGTTTAGTCATTAAAATAATTCGTGGAGTACGGAGGGAGCACAGGTGATATAGGTACACACAACCCAGACCCATCACGGACGGACACATACACACACACAGACACACACACACACACACACACACACACACACACACACACACACACACACACACACACACACACACACACCCGCACACACACACACTTAGACACACACACACACACACACACACACACACACACACACACACACACACACACACACACACACACACACATAGATACAGATACATATACACACAGACACAGACACAGACATATATATATATATATATATATATATATATATATATATATATATATATATATATATATATATATATATATAATCTCTTTATCTACACCTATATATATATATATACACACACACACACACACACACACACACACAGGCAGGCACGCAGGCGTGCGTGCGTGCGTGCGTGCGTGCGTGCGTGCACGCCTGCGTGCCTGCCTGTGTGTGTGTGTGTGTGTGTGTGTGTGTGTGTGTGTGTGTGTGTGTGTGTGTGTGTGTGTGTGTGTGTGTCTGTGTGTGTGTGTGTGTGTGTGTGTGTGTGTGTGTGTGTGTGTGTGTGTGTGTGTGTCTGTGTCTGTGTCTGTGTCTGTGTCTGTGTCTGTGTCTGTGTCTGTGTGTGTGTGTGTGTGTGTGTGTGTGTGTGTGTGTGTGTGTGTGTGTGTGTGTGTGTGTGTGTGTGTGTGTGTGTGTGTGTGTGTGTGTGTGTGTGTGTGTGTGTGTGTGTGTGTGTGTGTGTGTGTGTGTGTGTGTGTCTGTGTGTGTGTATGTGTCCATCCGTGGGGATGGGGTATCCCATTCCATTGTGTGTACCTATGTGCAGTGTCTGTCTCCCTCGTACTCACAAAGTATTTTAATGACTCAACGCCGCCAACAAAGGGCAATCAGGCCAACAAATGAACGGCGAAAATCGCAAGGACTAGTGGGTTTGCCACTTACGTCAACTGACAACTTCGCGAAAAGGCAGTTAAGCCACCCGCGCGGCACAACACGCGACGAAACGAAAATCCGCGGACGCGATGCAGTTATGCTGCATTTTTAACAGAGCCAAAAAAAGACGCAACAATGGGCAGAATGGGCTCTTGGTGAGTGTGCCTAATCTCCAACAAACAAGGTCGCGCAACACGGTGTCTGGGGACGCGGTGGGGAATAGAGGGGTTCGTGCGGCAACGTTTTCTTCGAAAGCGTGGCGTGTGTGCCGCACGGCGCTTTTGACTTTCACTTCTTGCGAGGCCTGCGTTGTATTCTTATATTTATTAACGTCCGACGAATTCGTTCTACTGTCAGACACCCATACAGTAACCGGATCAGGAAGAGTGGGGAGGGGCCGGGTGCTCAATCGCCAAACTGTGCGAAGGGACAGCTGCGTGTGTGGAGCAAGGGAAGGGGGGGGGGGTTGGGGCCTGGAGTATACTGCGTCAACTGATTTACATCGAAAGAACGCGTCACAGTGCAAACAACTTGTAAAGAAGCATAGGCACAGAGAGGAACGCACTGAAGGCAAATGTAGTACTCGCGTAAACGGACTGAGACGGGGGGGGGAGGCTAAATGGCCATTCTGGACTTATAGTGCTACTTTTTGGTGAAAAATCGACATAAATAGCGTCTACAGCGTTATGTAGCATTTGATACACGCGTCCGCTCGGCAGCACAGACGCTAAGGCAGGGGACGCAACGGAATGGTGGCCTGTGTTTTGACCTTAACTCGTTGACGAAACGCATGTATTAAGCCACCGTACGGACAGCGCTACATACGTGAGTTTTGACGGTGACGCTACGCCCTCCCCCGCTATATTCTTCGAGGTACCACACAATGGCTGCATAAAAGCTCCCCAAAACACTGACGAGCCCTTCTCACCATGTGTAACAGGATGACAGTAGTTAAATGTTGTATTGTTTCCTTTTCCAGTGTTTCCTCACGTTAAACAGAGGGAGAGAGAGAGAGAGACAGAGTGCAGTTCAGATGCTATGTATCGTCATGTTTACGAAACTAACGAAGTACCGTAATTTTTCCAAAAGTACCCCAAGGACACTACTGTTTAAATGACTATAAAGAGGGGCGCAGTAGTAATTTCGTCAGATTTTCGATCAATTTTCCAGTAACAATCACCGTTTGATTGTGTCGCGAATTTAAAATTGACCTCCCGTCACGGACACTTTTGACGGGGGTGGGGGTTCTATTGAAGCATTTACCGTCTACCCAACACAACAACTACCACTATAACTGCAACAATTCGCAGCTACGCTCCACGACGCCCTTTTTGTTCCAGGCTCTCCCCCCCCCCTTTTCCTCCACCCTCCGCCTCGCCGCTGCATTGCAGTGGCGTAGCCAGGGGGGGGGGGCAGGGGGCGTTTGCCCCTCCCAAAATTTTCAAAGACCCGATTTTTTCCAAAGGGGGTTCTTTTATGACAATTCCCAATTTGACACAAACAGCAGTTTTGCCCCTCCCAAATCCAAATCCTGGCTACGCCACTGCTGCCTTGAGGCACTCTTTCAGAGTCATTTAAGGCCGGTTTATACTTCGTTAGCAGCGAACAGTGGACAAAAGCCAGCTAGCATGTTAGAATCTAGCAGTGTTAGTTTGACCGTGCTCTTTACAGTAATCGATCAAACTACTACAGTAACGATCTAATAGCAAAGTGCTCGCCCGATTTTTTTTGCTAGAAATTTCGCGCTGGTGTCGAAGCCTTGTTAAAGTGAGATTTCTTACGAAAAAAGCAAAAATTGAAGTGAGAAATAGTTACATTGGAGCTGCTAAAAAGCGTGGAAAGGTGACAGCGTCGTTGGTACGTTCGTCTTTACGGCAGAACCGCGATATCGACGGCATTTTCTCGAGGCCAACTCCTGTCGATGAAGTATTGGACGCTGAGGTTAATCAAAACTACTATCGGATGAGCCGCGACAAGATTGACGAGCTGCTGGACAAAATCCGCTCTCATATTAAAAGCAAGCCGACACTTGAATCACCGATCACTTCCAAGGAGCGGCTGTGGAGTCGATTACGCTGCGGGTTTATCTTTATTTATTCTTAAATTAATCAGGGTGTACGCGTCAGCGTACAACCCTAATATGTGACGACTTCTGAATGCGGATTTTTGAATTTTCGATCGCCTATAACTTTTGATTGCCTGAACGGATTTGGACGCGTTATAGCTCAAACGAACCGCCTTCTTCTGGGGCATCGAACGCGCCATAACGCGTTTCCTTGTTTTGCTGCAAGGGGGCGATACCTCCAAAAATGTTGTGAAAACGCGGGTTTTTTTTTTTTCGTGTTCTCTGCCACTTTTTTGGACCGCCGCTCCTGAACGCCGCTAGCGATTGGGCTGAAACTTGGCATGGATACGCAGTCTATGGTGGCAATTTCTACCTCAAATGCATTTGCTCCTAGTTGCTTCCAGTCTTGAGTTATGGCCGATTTTTCCCGTTTTTTTGGACATAGCCGTTTTTTCAGCCAAAACTTTGTCAGCTATAGGCGCTTCAACCGCTCATCGGAGAGATTTGCTATAATGGTGAAAGTTGACCGCCCAGACATGTAGCATTTCACTTTCAGCAATTCAGGTCGCTCCGACTTCCATGTCGCCATAGCCGAATTTTTTTGATAGTTCCGACAAGAGTAAAACTCCAAAAAATGCCATGTAAACCCCCAATTTTTTTTTTATTTTCGTGAACAATACGTCAAGGCGAGTCATCGGTGTCAATGTTTTTAAAGTTTCATCACTGGATAATGAGATATGAGCTCCTAAACCTTCAAAAAATGATTTTATTTTTATTTTTTTTTTATAATTTTTTTGTTAAAGTAATCGGCATGAAACTTTGCAAACATATGCTGTATACAATCAGAAATTAATCCCCCAAATGGATTCTTCCTAAATGCCCACAATCTTGAGATCCGGAACACTTAGTAATGTTGCGTCTTGGACAACAAATCGAGAGGTCGCGGGTTCGACTCCCGCTGGCGTCTCTGCCATCTCTTAAAAACCAATCAATATTGCGTTACCCCAGTGTCCCTTCCTGCCCCACCCATGTTGTTCCCATGAACCACCCTGCATTTTTTCAGTTTTTTCGTTTTTCTTTTCAGATGTTAAAATATTTTTTGGCTGACTTCAAGTGCTTTTGGGATGGGCTTTATGTGCAACCTCACAAGACACACATTCATGCACGCACGCACGCACGCACGCACGCACGCACGCACGCACGCACGCACTGACGCACGCACGCACGCACGCACGTCCGCCCGCACTCTTGCATGCGCGCACGCACACACCGACGCACGCAAGCACGCCCGCACTCTCGCATGCACGCACTCGCGCACTTTCGTACGCATGCACGCACGCACGCGCGCACGCACGCATGCACGCACGCATGCACGCACGCACGCACGCCGTAGTTGACCACCATCTTGGCCGCGCAGAGGGTGGCATAGGACGCGTCCTCAACGAGCATGCTGGTTGTGGTGGCGTCCTCGTGGTCGGGCTTGGGGTAACGAGCGCGTCACGCGCCACTCGCTGGTGTTCAGCCCCTGATTCTGTAACTCGAGGAAGTTGCAGCACGTCCTTGGTGTTCGAGACGTTGCCCAGGAAGGAAGGTGTTTGTAAAGAAATTCTACAGTTTTGAACTTGTACACTGTACACATTTTTATTTAATACGACGTTTCGGCTACGACACCCCCTCCCCCCACAGAATGGTCTCTGGCGTCCCCCCCCCCACCCACTTCAAAAACCCGGTTACATGTATGCTACTGTGGTAGGGAAACTCACGCCCCCTGTTTTGTGCACCTTGTTTGCACCCGAAATCCGTGCATGCGTGGGAGCACATTTCGTACATGTCAATACGAAAAAACACTGTATTAAGGAAAAATTTGCAGGCAGCTGCAAAAAAGGGGAATATGTGACTTCCGTAGAGCTGAAGTCCACTTTGAAAAAAGATTGTATAAATAAGAGCATTGCAGTGGAGTCCACTTTGAAAAACGATTGTATAACAGCATTGCAGTTGATGTGGAGTCCATTTTGAAAAACGATTGTATAAGAGCATGCAATGGTATGAACAATCAATTTGCTTGTCACATATTCGGCGTTTTTAGCGTGAGCTATTTTGGCATATTTCATTTCGGACAACAGTCATTCTAGTGACATCACTGTTGCCCAGCTAAAAGTGACACACACCACTGCCCTACGCACATTGCAGATAGAACTAAGAACCATAAGCGCAACTGGACTCTTGGTGTGGTGTGGTATGTATTTCAATGCTGCTGATTACGGATTCTCAAAGGACAGGTAAATGAGAAGTTTCGAAACGGTAATGTAGATTGTGTTTGTAGAACAGCTCCTTAAATTATACCTGAAGTGCCTGTTGTGCATATTCTCCATCCATTAACACAACAAATTTCTGTTACTGTGCTTCAAAGAATCAGTTATCCCAATTCCAGACTGCACGTATGTTTGCAGAATAGAACAATTTGTAGGTATCGTAATTCGAACTGTGGTAGAATCAAAATATTCTATTCATTGGCTCATCATTTCCAACTTACAAAATATTTGAGTGTCTATGTACGTGCGTGCGTGCGCGTGTGAGTGTGTGCATAGGTTGATATGCACTTTTCCTAGTATGCTAAGTGCCACTGTATTCTGTCATCATGTAGCGAGCGCTAAAAACGCCGAATATGTGACAAGCAAATTGATTGTTCATACCATTGCATGCTCTTATACAATCGTTTTTCAAAATGGACTCCACATCAACTGCAATGCTGTTATACAATCGTTTTTCAAAGTGGACTCCACTGCAATGCTCTTATTTATACAATCTTTTTTCAAAGTGGACTTCAGCTCTACGGAAGTCACATATTCCCCTTTTTTGCAGCTGCCTGCAAATTTTTCCTTAATTTATTATGCTGCGAGTAACTGAACTGACTGTTGTATCCGTTTCAGATTTCTCACTTCTGGCGACATGCAGTCGTCCGTGGCGCACAGTCAAGCGTGTCGAAGCCCAGCATGAGCAACATCGTCAAGGAGACGTGTGACGTAATTTTTTTCGACACTGTCGACTTTTGTCGAGCCCACTCGCACGGCCGCCGACTGGACGGCGCTGGCCCAGGACTTTGAAGACAGATGGGGACAGACAGACAGCCCCCCCCCCAGATGACCACGGAAAAATTGCAGTACAAATGTCTGGGTGGGTGGGGTGTGTGGGTATGGTCAAACCCAGCACCTGGGGGGGATGGAACCCCCCCCCCAGTTACAGGTATGAGTGGGGGGACAGGTTTGAGGGCCACACAGGTCGTCCAACAAAGTTGTTTGCAGGTCGCAGCCCTACCCGGAAAGGCAATCGGCAACAGTGAGGAGAAGAGAATTTACAACTACAGGCTGTCACGAGCACCGCGCGTCGCCGAGAACGCTTTGGAACTCTCGCCTCCAAGTGGCGGATTTTCCGCAAGCCCATGGAGGCACCCTGACATTATCGACAAGATCTTCAAGACATTCTGTGTGTCGCGTTCGCGTGCATACCTGTAACTAGGGTGGGGTTTGGGTGGTTTTCCTCCCCCCTTTGGTTCTGGGTTTGACCCTACACGTCACACACCCTCCCCCCAGGTTTGTGTCAACCCCCCTACCCCCCCCCCCCTTCAGAATTTTTTGGGGAACTTTCTACTATAAAATCGACCTAAAAGTGCATATTTTTTGTCCCCAGACCCCCCTTTTCCCTCCCCCCAGAAAGTGCTCAAACCCTCGCCCAAAATGGTCCAATTCCCGGTTACAGGTTTGTTCACTCGTATATTCTGTGCGAGCAAAATTGCGAAGTATGAATAGAGACGCTCGTTTTATTCTACCAACTCTTCAACGTGTGTGGTGTCGAGCATGTAGTTGTAGCATGTAGTTGATGTCGCGTATCACCAATCGCCTGTGCAGCTCACTCTTCAAATCCCGCGTCGGTCGGCCACGTGCAAGCCTCAAAACGGAAATGGGCATAACTACAGTGCTGCAGGCTTGAACTTTAGGAAATCATTGCCTTCAGGGGGGGGGGGCTTCCCGAAAGTCTCAGAATGGCGTCTGACAGGGGTGGGGTGGGGTGTATGCTGCTGCTTCTGATCGCTACTTGGGCGGTGCTTAGAGGTAGTGGATCCATTCCACTTCTTTTGTCGATTTTGCCAATCAGGAACGCGTCGCTCAGCGACTTCCAGTCTCTGCAGTAGTTGGCTGAAATGCGGTCGCCACAGGAAAAAAAGCAGAGAAAAGCAGAAAAGTTTTGAGCTGTACCGGCTCTGGTGCCAAATATCTCCATTTCGGCAAAAAGAACTTCCGATTTTGGCTTCGCGAACTTTGTAGAGAGTGTGGCCCTTGTCCCACAGCGTCGGGTTTAGCTGCACTGCTTCGATAAGCTCCTCTTTCCATTCGTCCGTCTGCTTTTGATTCTATGAAAAAATAGGGAAAAATGCGCGCGCGAACAAACTGCTAGTTCAACTTTTTGAACTTACAAATTACATGCTCCGCGAACACTTTTTTGTTCGCTGGGATTTGTTATCTTGGTGTTCTCTAAAAATAAGTATAAATTGCAATCCGCGAACATGTCTGCAGAGCATGTAATTTTCTAACAAATAACATGAAATAACAGAAGTATAAACCGGCCTTTAGCCGACACTCGTGTGTTGGACACACGCCTAGACGCACATTAGTCACAGCGCGCAGTAATACGCGCCCGAACGCACTGTGCAAAGCTTACGTCAAGGCAATTTATCCTCGACCCCCGCCCCCCTTCCCGAACCTGCCCGACCACGTCGCAGCAGTGTTTCACACGTTCTTACACCTGGGGGTGTTTGGGACGGATATGTCGCCGGCATCACCGGCATACCTGTAACTGGGTCTGGCAGAGTGGGGGGGGGGGTAGCTGGCCGATTTTGGGGGAGGGGGTCTCCGGAGCAAAAAGTGGGGGGGGGGGTAGCTGGCCATTGTTTGAGTTATAATGGTACTTTTTGGTCGAAAATGGGTATAAAAAGGGTGTAAACAGTGTTATTTAGCTGTTTTATGGTCATATAACACTGAAAAGCACTAAAAAACACCAACAGTTACTCACTTTTATCGTTTTAGACATGACGAAAATCCTTTGGGAAAATTCTGGGGGGGGGGTCGGGGGGGAGTTGGGGGGTGGTTGAAAAACTAGTGGGGGGCCCCCAAAGCCCCCCCCACCACCCCCCCCCCCCAGTTACAGGTATGCCTGCCTATGATTAGCCTTCCCCCCTATAATTGTACACCCTCCTAAGACCACTGAGTTTATCTTGCTTTGCCTTGGAAGGGAACGCGCTTGCTTCCTGTCTAGCTGCTGGAGGGCCGAAGCGGGCTGTTTCCACGGCTATAGAAATGTATTTAGCAACTGCCGCTGCCTTCCCCCTCTCCGCTCGTTTTACGCAGAGCGACAGCTATTGTTCTTTCTGCACGTTTGGTGCGTTCGCCGCTCGTGGCGCCGCTCTCATTCTGTTCTGCACGAAGCAGAAAGCTGCATGTGGGCGCAGCTGCAATGACAACCAAACCAGAAGCAGCACAGCCGTGCGGCTTGAGCGACTGAACGAGACGTTGCCACGCAAGCATGTGCGCGTCGCGAGTCGTACAATGTACACGAGCTACCACTGCAGTGCTGTTCTAGCTAGGGTGAACCTGTATTTTCTGTTCTCAGCATGGCCAGACAGCGTGCCATACCTGTTATCCGGGTCTGAGGGGATAGATATTTTTTGACCTAAATAGGCACTTACTTTTTGGTCAAAAGTGGGTCAAAAAGCAAAAAACTGGGGAATTGGGGGGATGCTCGGCTACAGGTATACTTAGCGCTCCCCGGTTTGTGTCTGGTCGATTGAGTTTTTGTAGGATACCTACTCGCTCGGCATTAAAACTTGTGGCCTTTGCGCTAGTTCCTATTCATATGTATTTGGGAACTTATCAAGAAAATGTGTTCAAGCTACCTAAGTTCAGTTGTAGTTAATTTGACCTTCAATTTTGAAAAACGAGTACGAACTTGATGCTGAAGTTGAACTTGAAGTTGCAAAAGTTAAGCTCCATCAACCACTGCAATCAACTCCCCAATGCAATCTTATTTCACCAGTCGTCTAAATTTTTTACCCAAATTTATAATTTTCTTTTAACAATGCAAGTTTATTGGTCCCGTGTTCTTTGTCTTGAGAATATTTAGGCACAAGGCGAACGGTGCAGGCTACATATACAGTTAGCTGACTACTATCGTCGAACAACGATCAAATCGATTTCACGCGGCTTTTGATCTACAGGGCGGCGGATTTATCTATCCTGGGTTTTAAAGGCTTATACCTACATAAGTTCTTCGCGTAAGCAGCGCCACAGGCGAAATTTTATACGTGTAGGTGTAAAACGATGCTCGTGTTCGTAACTTCGTGGGCGACGCTGCCTTGCAAGATTGGCAAAATTATGGTCCATCGCGGAAAACATGATCAAAGCGTGCAGAATGTGTCCCGCATAATTTTGATCGGTTGCTGTTGTGATTTTCTACTACGGGTATAGTTGTGCAGGTAGTTTGTTGTTTCCACTGGCGGATCCAGAAAAAAATTTCGGAGGGGGGAGGAATTTTGCAGAAGGGAGGACCCTGTTAAACTTTTTGGATGTTGCGCCATTTTGGCAGTGGTTTGGACACTTAACCGGTTCATTTTCGACGATTAATGAATATAAACGGCGCCGCAGGCGAAAATTTTGCTGTTTTCGACCACCTACAAGCAATTTTATGCTGAAAACTAGGCCCACTAGGCGTGTTTCCTCTCCCACCGCCTATCCCTTTCCCCCTTTCCCCCCTAGATTTCCGATTTCGGGAGGGGGAATTCCCCCTTTCCCCCACCCCTGGATCCGCCAGTGGTTGTTTCTGCTGAATTGGTTCATGCGATTGCAATAATTCTTTCAATAACAATCTCGGTCAACGCGTGCGAAACGTGTCTTGAAAGGCGGAAACAGCGAAATCAGAATCACCTTGCACGGAGTGGGTTATCGAAGTTCGTTAGCTAGAGTAAAGTTGGTTAGTCAGTCGCACAGTAAAGTACAGTAAGTCGCAAAGGCCTATGACAGAGATTTCGGCAAATTACGTCTGTTACGTGGAGTGGAAAGATGGAATAACTGGCAGAAATCCTTCGGTTCTTTCGGACGCTATGATTCGTTTTCACCCCCACAGGTCAAACACGTCAAATCTTTTGCCGAATTGGATGTACGTTTTCACATCGCCGTTGCCAGCCGGCGCCAGTTTAAGGCTCCACTAAACACTTGCTGTAAAAATGTTGAATGCCACGAACCATATAATTAGCCACGTTTAACAACGTTTAGCCCCCTTAACCATTACCCCCACCCCCCCCCCTCCTCCATGGAGGTCTTTCACTTTTCATTAACCACTATATTGTGTATAGAACGACCCAAACCTGTAACCGGGCCTGTCAGAGTGGGGGAGTGGCACTTTTTTGGTGGGGGGGGGGAGTGTAGCGGACCATTTTTTGCTTATATTGGTACTTCTTGGTGAATAATGGCACAAAATAGGCTTTTAATAGTGTTATTTAGCTGTTTTATGGTCATATAACACTGAAAGGCACTGAAAAACACCAACAGTTACTCACCTTTATCGTTTTACACATGACGAAAATCCTTTGGGAAAATTCTGGGGGGGGGGGGGGTGGGGGCGGAGTTGGGGGGTGGTTGAAGAACTAAGTGGGGGGCCCCCAAAGCCCCCCCACCACCCCCCCCCCCAGTTACAGGTATGATCACCGGGCCGTTGGGGTGAGGACAGCATTTCACGCACAGGCGAGCACAGAACACGACATGCCCTCGCAATTTCACTTGACAAGCTGTAGAGGCGCGCATACACATTTGCTCAGAAAGTCTACGTGGTTGTAGCCGCCGCGAGCGCGGCGTACTCATCGGCGCAGGCGCGACCGCCCATACCGTACAACAACCTGCCGAGCATAACATGAGCACAAGAGGAACACTGAGAGGCTGTGGTAGGACGAGGACAACGAAAAGCGTCTGGCCGAGTGCCTAGGTCACTGCAGCCTGGCCTATGACACGCCGCTCGGTAGACCGTCTCCACGGCGCTGGCCAGCTGCTGTGGCTGACGCGCGTTGTAACCTGCGCTCCCCCCTAGCACACATCTGAAAACCGGCAAGCAGGGGTGTAGCGCAGCCTGTCTGCCGCTGTGTCTGCTTGTGCGTAGTTAGCCTGGCACTTCCGTCGGTGGTTCTCGGCGGCGCGAGCGGCGCCTAGCGATCCGCCGCTCAGGGCCATTGTGTTCTCGTCAGCGGGTCGGCCGGCACGCGCGCGCGCACGCACGCACGCACGCACGCACGCACGCACGCACGCACGCACGCACGCACGCACGCACGCACGCACGCACGGACGGACGGACGCACGGACGCACGGACGCACGCACGCACGGACGCACGCACGCACGCACGGACGCACGCACGCACGCACGCACGCACGCACGCACGCACGCACGCACGCACGCACGCACGCACGCACCCACGCCAAGCACGCACGCACGCGCGCACGCACCCACGCCCAGCACGCACGCACGCACGCACGCACGCACGCACGCACGCACGCAAGCAAGCAAGCACACACGCACGAGCACGCACGCACGCACGTACGCACGCATGCACGCACGCACCGAAACGCACGCACGCACACACGCATCGGCACGCACCGGCACGCAGGCACGCAGGCACGCACGCACGCACGCACGCATGCACACACGCATCGGCACGCACCGGCACGCAGACACGCACGCACGCACGCACGCACGCACGCACGCACGCACGCACGCACGCACGCACGCAGACGCACACACACACCTTTGAAGAACAGTAGCTGATGATGTGCCCAAAGGTCTTGCACGATTTCCACAACATTGAACAAACCCAAGAGTCGATGAACGGCACAAGCTCGGCACAATACGGATAGGTGCTGGCAGCAGGCAGCAAGAATGGTGAGACACCTGGTAAATGTCGGTCTGCACAGTCGGCATTTAATCCAAGATTGCACAACGTTTGGGCAATTTGCAGCACAAATCCGCTTAAAGTTTGGCGGAGCTGGGTCAATCGCAAATCTACTTGAGAAGTGAGACATGTATTTGAAATTCCAAAAAAATGAAACATGTTTTGAGCGGGATTCTTTGGGCCGATTGCGAGCAAAATTGGTGACTTTCTTTGTGGTGACACTCGGCATCTGTGATTAAATTTTTCAAGCGATCCATTAAGCAGCGCGGGAGTTATAAAGAAATAAAATTCTGCTGCACCACTATTACATGGGAACAGTAGTACATACGTACATCGCCGGCTCTAGACTGCGTACGGTGTTGGCCAACTGCTGGGGATGGGGGGGGGAGGGTTGCGGCGCCCCACTTCCCTTGACCACAAATCTGAAAAGAGGCAAGCACGCGCGTAGCGCACTCTGTCTGATACTATACCTGCTTGTGAGTAATTAGCCTGACACTTCCGTTGGTGGTTGTCGGCGGCGCGAGCTCCGCTTACCGATGCGCCGCTCGGCGCGATTGTCCTCTCGTCAGCGAGTCGGCCACCGCGCGCGCGTGGGTCATAATGGCGACTGGGCGGACGAGCTCCGCCAGCGGGGGGAGACGCACATACAACAGTACATATGTACGTACATACATTCGCTCAAAATTTGGGGGAGTTTGGTCAATCGCAAATGTAGTGCAAAAGTGAGACACGGCGCTGGCGAACTGGTACGGATGGTCGGGGTTGCGGCCCCGCCGCCGACTTCCATTGACCTGAAATCTGAAAAGAGGCAAGCACTTGGGTAGCGCACTTTGTCTGATACTATGGCCGCTTCTCAGTAATTAGCCTGGCACTTCCGTTGGTGGTTGTCGGCGGCGCGAGCGCCGCTTAGCGATGCCCTGCTCGCCGCGATTGTGTTCCGCTCAAGAGGTCGGCGGCCACGCACGCACGGACGCACGGACGCAGGGACGCACGCACGCACGCACTCACGCGGGCACGCACGCACGCAGGCACGGGCGCACGCACGCACGCACGCAGGCACGCAGGCACGCACGCAGGCACGCACGCAGGCCCGCACGCACGCACGCACGCACGCACGCTCGCACGCACGCACGCACGCACGCACGCACGCACGCACGGACGCACGCTCGCACGCACGCACGCACGCACGCACGCACGCACGCACGCACGCACGCACGCACGCACGCACGCACGCACGCACGCACGCACGCACGCACGCACGTACGCACGCACGCACGCACGCCTCAGCCAGGAATAGGTCACTCTGTCGTCCGACACGGCCGCGACGGTCATGGTTTCCGGAAATTGTGTCGTGCGACACGTCCGACACGCTTGAGCCAGAAATAGGTCATTGCATGGTTTCCGGAAATTGTGTCATCCGACACGGCCGCGACGGTCATGGTTTCCGGAAATTGTGTCGTCCGACACGTCCAACACGCTTGAGCCAGAAATAGGTCACCGCATGGTTTCCGGAAACTGTGTCATCCAACACGACACGGCCGCGACGGTCATGGTTTCCGGAAATTGTGTCGTCCGACACGTCCGACACGCTTGAGCCAGAAATAGGTCACTGCATGGTTTCCGGAAACTGTGTCGTCTGACACGGCCAAGACAGTCATGGTTTCCGGAAATTCTGTTGTCCGACACGTCGGACACGCTTGAGCCAGAAATAGGTCACTGCATGGTTTCTGGAAACTGTGTCGTCCGACACGGCCGCGACGGTCATGGTTTCCGGAAATTGTGTCGTCCGACACGTCTGACACGCTTGAGCCAGAAATAGGTCACTGCATGGTTTCAGGAAACTGTGTCGTCCGACACGGCCGCGACGGTCATGGTTTCCGGAAACTGTGTCGTCCGACACGCGTGCGATGGTCATGGTTTCCGGAAATTGTGTCGTCCGACACGTCCGACACGATTGAGCCAGAAATAGGTCACTGCATGGTTTCTGGAAACTGTGTCGTCCGACACGCGTGTGACGGTCATGGTTTCCGGAAACTGTGTCGTCCAACACGCGTGCGACGGTCACGGTTTCCGGAAATTGTGTCGTCCGACACGGCCGCGACGGTCATGGTTTCCGGAAATTGTGTCGTCCGACACGCGTGCGACGGTCATGGTTTCCGGAAATTGTGTCGTCCGACACGTCCGACACGCTTGAGCCAGAAATAGGTCACTGCATGGTTTCTGGAAATTGTGTCGTCCGACACGCGTGCGACGGTCATGGTTTCCGGAAATTGTGTCGTCCGGCACCCGTGCGAAGTTCAAGGTTTCCGGAAATTGTGTCGTCCGACACGTCCGACACGCTTGAGCCAGAAATAGGTCTCTGCATGGTTTCCGGAAACTGTGTCGTCCGACACGCGTGCGACGGTCATGGTTTCCGGAAATTGTGTCGTCCGACACGCGTGCGACGGTCATGGTTTCCGGAAATTGTGTCGTCCGACACGTCCGACACGCTTGAGTCAGAAATAGGTCGCTGCATGGTTTCCGGAAACTGTGTCGTCCGACACGCGTGCGACGGTCATGGTTTCCGGAAATTGTGTCGTCCGACACGAAAACTTTTGCCGAGTCGATGGGGCCGCAAATTGGGTCTGAGCCCCGTAGTTTAACGCGTTGCCTCTTTGGCATTCGCCTAGTTGTATTGTATCCGCCCGCCGTTTGGGTGGGAGGAACTGATAGCGGAGTTGCTGTCGTCCACTCCTTCCGAGCAACTGGTGGCAGCTGACAATGTACTCGACGTCACTCTTGAGGCAGTGACACGTTATTTTATACAGGAGGTACAGGTCCCGCAGGCGGACGGACGCCTGCCGTCCTCGGCAAGCTAATAGACTACTGGAAGCTGCGGTTGATCTTTCGCACGGCTTTCACTGCGCTCCCAACGGACGAAACTCACTACTAGCACCACGTTCGTCGTCTTCACCGGTCGTCGAAGATCGATCGATCTGGGCGATCGTCGTGCCGTTCATGGGGGGGGGGGGGGTGAGAGTGATGTCGAGCAGGTAGGCGCAGCCGCAGGAGCAGGGAGCAGGCAGCGTCCGAGCTGGTCTTTGTCGATGAGGACGGTGCGCTCTGCCGAAGCGCAGCGAGTCGGCGCCCCGAAGCTTCTGGCAAACTGCAGAGTAGGCTCTGAAAAGCAAGCTCTGAAAAAGAGTGTATTGTATCTGCATACCGTACCCTACTCTTAACCCAGGGTACCGCGGTAGTCCAGACTGGCGAGGGACAGGCGTGGGTTGGGACAGGCGTGGGTTTTAGCAGGATTCATTTGAGCGTGGCTTCTACAAGATGTTGACACATGTATTTCGATGTGGTAAGTGCTGTGAAACAGTTGCAAAACGGGTTCGCAGCATCGCTACCTTTTGTAACGCAGGTTTTTGTCGAAGAGTTCGGGAAGCTGACGATCAAAATTCCGTCAGATTTCATTCTATCGATTTCCCATTGGACTCGGCGCTATGCTCACCAAGTTCAAACCTGCCGAATTATTGTTGCAATCCGCTTTCTGGGTATATATAGTAGTGTTTTAAAAGCAACGATGCACTACCGTGTGGAAAAGTTAACTCCCATCCCTTCGGGGTTGGTGCAGCTGGTTTGGGGTTCCAGCACCTCAGCTCTCGGGCTGAGCACGTCCTCCCCTCCGCTTCGGCCTGTGAAAAGGTGCCTGGGGGGAGACGTCTTCGGATGGATTCCCTTGCCTGAGGTGGAGGGCAGAGGTGCTTCTTGCTGTCTCTGCAACTTCCGCGCGGTGGTAACTTTTTTTGTGAATATGTATCGCATTCTGCTGGGCAGAGACAGCTCAGACAGGTCGCTTTTGCTCCATGCGAAATGTTTGTTGTCGTTTAGCAGCAGCAGCTGCCTATATTAATTTTTTTTTTGGCAGAGGGAAACGACGGGGGGCATACGGCAGAGGGGAAACGTCCAGGGGGAACTGGTAGGGGGGGGGGGGAGACCGGTTATGAGTTGATCAAGCAGCTGCTCCGCTCTTAATGAATAGACTCACAACCAGTTTTGTGCATTCGATCTGCAGTTTGCGGCGACGACTTTCCACAGGGCCCGCGCAGCACTGGCCTCATTGCTGCCGGACTCGCAGCAAAGACAGCGGTACTGCATCGGTCGCCGTTCCGCTTCTCGAATGCAAAACGTACCTCCATCCGTTTTATGCGGTCCTCCGTGGTGAGCACCGCCATGAGCACGATTGACGCTCACACAAAACAAGACGCCTATGAACAACTTTATATGCACATGCAGTTTGCCAAACTCGGTACGCGTTGAAGCACTTTAGCTATGTATCTCGTGAAAGGAGAACGAGCTTTATTTAGGTTGGCTGCGTCTACTCGTCGCTAGCTGGCTGGACACCCTATATTGTCGACTTTGGACGTTCAACTTTACGCATAAAAAAGCATCTACCTATTGATGCTCACTCTACTTCCACCGCGGACGACGTACAGTAGAAAAACAATGTTAGATTCGTGACGACTCAGTAATAGAAATAGGTGTACGCATTCAAGTCTGTTTTTTGCTTTCCCGAAAGCTGTGGTATTGATTTTTCTTCGTCCGAACGGAGAACAGCGTTGTTCTCGCTTTCGGTGCAGCAGACTGGGCGCCAGTCGCCTGGAAAGGGAAGGCACTGGCTAATGTCGGCGTCGGTGCAAAGCGTCGCGCTCCGACAGGATGAACTCCGCGTTTGTTGGTCGGTGCCGCTGTTTGCGCCCGACAACTCTAAACTGCCCCACCAAGCGCTGACGCTGGTCGACGACAGAGCCAGAGCCAGAGTCGTCTTCCAGTACGGCGTCGAATGTTGCGGGATGTCGAATGTCGAATGTCACCAATGTTGCGGGAAATGTGAACGCGACGACACTGACCGTGCAGTGTTTGACAACCATTCGTCCTTGCAAAGAAGCGACCACTCTACAAGCTCTGGTATGAGAATGTCGGAGCAATAACCCTGCGAAAACGCGAAAGCTCTGGTATTTTATGGCGGTCTGCTCGTCTGAACATCTCACCACCAACTTTAGCAGACTTGACCGATCGAATTCGTGAAATCTTCCACAGTGCATACATAGATCATCGCGCAAGAAAGCATGCGCGACTCAGATACAAGACGTCACGGGAAAGACGACCTTCGTGTCGGAGAAGTTGCCCAGCGACGGCAGCCCGCTGAGACGCCAAACGGACTATTCCAACGCGCGGAGCGTGAAGCTGACTCTGACGGTGCAGTGGCCCCCGCTCAACGACTCGGCCAAGTGCAACGCGCAGCGCTGCGCCAGCTTCTCCACGCTATTCCTCAAGGAGCAGCTCAGCGACCTGACCATAATTTGCCAGGACAACTTCCCCATCAAGGTGAGGCTCATAGCCCGAAACCGGTGCTAAAAGAAAACTCAGGCTTTTGAGGCGCACAAGTTTCCTCTGGCCAGCATGTCACCCGTCTTCAGCGCCATGTTCGCGTCCGGATTAATGGGCGAGAATCAGGTATAATCGCCAAGCTGTTGTGGTGACCACGCGCCCAACAGTGGTTTCTCGTTCAAGAATGAAGTCAAGGTTCAAGACGTCTCTCCAGACGCGGTCAAGGAGATGCTCCGCTACGTCTACGGGGGCATGCCCAACTTCGAGGTTATCGATTTCGCGATACTTCGGGACCTGTTTCGAGCTGCCGACATGTTCGTGCTCCCTCCAGTTGTCACCTGCTGACTGCAAGTGTCAGGCCGTTCGCTGCAGGTACGGCCTGAGCGAGCTCAAGGACGTCGTGGAGCAGTGGCTGTCGAGCAAGGTCTCGAAGGACAATGTCTGCCAAGTGCTACAGCTGGCCTGGAAACCCGGTTGGCGACTGCCAGGCCGCGTGCCAGAGAGTTCGAGCGACAGAGACATGCGAGTTTCCAGGCTCGGAGCAGCTGCTGCGAGCGGCCTGTCTGTGTCTGGCCAACCATCTCGAGGACGTGAGACGCACAGACGACTGGAAGGACGCCTTCGACGGGGTCGCCGACTTCGTGGCGCAACTAATCCAGTCCTACACCGACTTCTAGGCGCCGGCCGCTACAACAGCACCGGCTTTGCTTCTCATTACAATCACCACCGCATAAAATAGAATACACTCGCTCGACTGTCCGACACGCGCGTGCGGAGCGTGGCGTCGACGCGTTACTGCAAGCGGACCGTGGAAGAGAACGCAGGAACACGCGTCAGCAGGCGGATCAACGCTCGGTGTAGCTGGCACTGTGGATGCAGGCGGGGCCGGAGTGGGCTGCTGCGGCCCTCAGATGAGGTCGGAGGGCCGGGTGACCAGGGTCTTGCCGTCGAAGGTGGTCTTGAACTGCTCGGGCACGGCCATCTCCTCCTGGGACGGTGACGCGACCTTGTTGTCCCACGGAAAGTGGGCGAGAGGGCGGGGCGAACTCACAAAATCGCCGTCCGCCCCGATGGGCAGGAGGAGGTTGATGGCGGAAGACATGGAGGAGACGAGCTCCACGCCGAGCGCCTCCTTGCTCAAGTAGACCTGGCAGCCGTCCGTCTTCTGCACCGCCAGCGTCGGCAGCGAGCCGAGCGTCTGCAACACAATCCGACTCGTCCTACCCGGCTCTGCTCAACTCCCATTCTCCCACCTGAATCTGGGCGCTCTGGCAATTGATGAGGTCGAACGAGCTCAGAAGACTGTCGAAGACGACGCTCGTCTTCTTGCAGGAGTCTAGAACGCGTAGAACACTCGGCAGGGGTCTCACCAAAGCACCGAGAAAGCGAGACGCACGCACCCATTGTGACGGAGTTCACTTTGCCCTTAATCTGGACGACGGTGTCCACGCATCTGTAGATGTAGACGACCTGCTTCATGTCGGTGATTTCGATGACCAAGGACGGGTTGTTCTTTTGGTACTCCTGAAAGTCGGCGACAGCAGGGTACCTTCCGAACGCCACCGAGAAGGAGAATCGACTGACAACGATCCATTTCTTGCCGCCTTCGAGCTCGCACTTTGGCGGCCGGTCGTCGCATATGCGCTCGTTCGCGGCGGTCGCAGCTCGCTGGCCCGTCGCGCCCGCGGCCACCGCACTGCAGGCGCGCAGTTGCGGATTCTTGTGCGTTTTCATGTCGTCCGTGACTTTGTTCAGCGCTGCAATCAGCGGCTGCCCTTGCTGTCACCGACACGACACAATCGTCAGCCGCCAGGCAACCAATCCTCAAGCTGCCGGAGGCACGCACTTCTCGTGATGTCGAGTCCCGCTTTGTTGATCTCATCGAAGAGGGCGGTGCGCGTCGTGCTGTCGGCAGGTGGGGCGCGCTTGATGTCGTCGAAAAAGTCGGCCGGGGGAGGCGGCGGCGGCGGCGGGGGTGGTGGCGCGCCAACCGTGGGACCGGCCACTGGCGCGGCGGCAGCGGCGCCGCCGGGACTCGCGCCCTATGAGTCGACAGTCGTTCGACGTCGGACATCAAAACTCAAACTCACGGGATTGCTGTTCCACACCAGCCCAGTGGTGTGATTCTTTCGGACGAACTTCTGCAGCTCGGCTAGCGTGTCGATCCAGGCGGCCACCCAGGAGGCGTGGGTCGCGTCCCTGAATGCCAGCGCGTTGCACATCTTGAAACAACGAAGAGTGGGGGAGGGAAGATGCGGCCCCGACTTGTCTTTGAAGTCCTTGAGAACGCGATTCGTGTAGAACTGAGCGGAGTCGGTCATTTCCTTGACGAACGGCCCGGGCGTCGGTGCCTGAAAAAAAATGCGTTGACGCCAAAGTGAGTCACCCTCTCAGGAGGGGTGCCAAGTGGGAGGGGCCCTCAGACAAGGACCGTGGCCAGGCCCAGTGTCTGCCTTCGTCGGTTCCCGCACCCTGGACCTGGGATCATGCTGGGCCACACCAGCCCCAGTGACCAACGTCCCACTCGCGGGCAGTCCCTGTGGACACGCCCAGAGGAGCTTGCTCTTCTGGCAAGACGTCACAGGGAAGAAGATCTGACACTGCCTGCTCCCTTCGAGGCAATTAACAACAACAACCCTCTCAGGACGGGGGGGGGGGCGGCCGAGTGCCGACCAGGGTTGCATAAAAAAAAAAATTTCAAGTTTTTTTTTAAATTAAAAAAATTTTTTTTAAAAAAAAAAAAAATTTTTTTTTTTAAATTGACTTAGGAGCCATCATTGGTGCCAAATACCTGTACTATAAGATACTTTTAGCCTATTAGAGTGTCAAACACAAGTACTAGTGCTTCCCTAAAGCCTTTAGAAGCATATTTAGCATCGTTTTAGTCAAATGGTGACAAAGCCGCTGCCTCTAAATGGTCGTGTACGGTATCACACTATGTTGGGAACCAGTTGGGAACCCCAAAAAGAGCTTAGTTTTGGTGCTAATAAGCAAGTTTATGCATGAATAACTACTAATTGTACCATCTAAACACAATTTAAACGCCTTTTTGCCACTCAAGAGCTAAATTTTACCCAAAAACTGAGAAATTTTTTTTTTTAATTTAAAAAAAAATCCAACTTTT
>JASAMY010001864.1:0-20847 GCA_030248085.1 Paralinhomoeus sp. GSCO2_6 | reverse complement strand
AGAACACGTCCCGTGACTGAGAGGCAGCGGCGAAGAACAGCACAGCTAAGGGCGTTCTTAACACAATCGGGCAGCGGATGGCCTAGTGGTGATGATACGGCCTCTTGCGCGCACGGTCCTGTGGGTTCGATTCTTGCTGGAGCCACTAGATCGAGGATTTGCTCGTGCCGTCGCTGTCCTAGATTACAGATGGCGTTCTTCTGAGTGTCTGTGCTCATTCGCTGCAGCTCTAGATGTGAAGGCGTCATGAAGACGGGCATGCTATAGGCTATGGGCCATTTAGGCCTCTTAGCTTTGCCCCTAATCAAACAACAACGAAACAACAAACACAACAATGTGTGTCAGCTGCCTACACACCTAAACAGGTGCAGAGTGCCTGCTCGCTGCCGTATGTCCCTTCTCTGTTTGGGTCTCTTTCGTCAGCAGAAGAGGTCTCTAGATGAGTCATAGTACATGGCCAGTGCAGTGGTGGCATGACTCATCGCTTTGTGAACCACGCAGTACACCATGACCATGCCCATGGCCTTGTCAGAGTGTCCAACAATGGAGTGCAAGTAGCCCAGAGTAGACCCTCTGCACTTTTGGGCCATCATACCTCGGATGTACTCTGTGTATACAGCTATTGGTAAAGTGTTGTTGGACTGAAATTGTTCATGATCAAAGTGTGCGAGAACGTGATTTCTCGCTCTGAATGATCACATTCTCAGGTGCATTTGGAGTGAGATAGTCGAGTAAGAAAATCAACAGTAAGACTGCTGCTGCACCAACCAGCACAGCAGCAGACTGGCACAGGTTTGACAAGCAACTGACTCTGAGTTTCCACAGTGAGAATGCTCCAGTTGCGATGCTGCAGATAAGCGTCAACAACAGTGTTGAAAGAGTGAGATAGTAAAGATAGTGGCCATTAGGAGGATTGATGCAACTCCAGATCTCTTGCTTCAAGTATAATGATGTAGTCCACCTTTTGCGGCATAGTTTCTTTTCTTCCAACCTTTCCACTCACAGTCAACTAACTGCCTGACATTTACTGAATCACCCACTGCAAGTGGAGAGTTGGTAGAAATGGCTGAGAAATGTCGTTTTCTGACAGCACCCACCGCTCCACTCGGAATGGGTCGCTTGCTGCCTGCTCATCTGTGAGGTCGCACGCCCAGGTGAAACATAATACACCACGGTGAATGAAGCCATCCACTCCCTCCTTCTCTCTTCCTCTTTCTTACTTTCTCTCTTCCTGTTGACACAAGCCAGCCAGCATTCATTACCCTTGGCCTGTTTTGTTCTGGCTAGAGTTCGGAAAAATTCGTTTTGACTTTAGACCAGCATTTTTTAAATATGGTATTTTTGAAAAACGTATCATATACGGACGGAACAAACTCGTTTCAAAAAGCACTTTATTTGAATTTGTCGCCTTTCGTTTGTAACTTCTGTGCTTCGGTACCAATTGGACGGGTGTACATTTCCTGGAATTCTTTAGCAGTGCCGATTCCTTTGGAATTGGTGAAATCACCGCACAAGCTTCAATGATACGACGCCCCGTTACTGTCGTTTTTTTGGAAAACATTATGCACGGTTGCTGTTGTTGCATTGCAAAACGCTACACCACCTTGCTTTTGTCAGAAAAGACAAATGTGCGCATTGCAAATGCATAAAAACCCAATAATCTGAGTCAAGGAGAACACAGAAATGTTTCTCCCAGATTGGGCCCTATCCTTAAGCATGTATTTTCCCAGAAATTCTGCTCCCAGACACAGAAATGTTCCTCAAACCCTTAGCAAAACCTAAGCGTCGTAAGAATATGTGATGTAGTACAGTCTTGTGGTAAGGCTACCCACCCACACAACACACACAGTACCTATCGTCTTCAATGTAGGGTACATTGATCAACAACAAACGTTCTATTATCTATTGCAGGTTGACCCAACAAAATCCAGGCTTACGACTCGTATTTACGACTAGGACGTTACGATTATGATTACGACCCGTGTTTTTTTAGTAAGATACAAGCGAGGATGTATTATTTATAAAAAAAATGTACGTGTATTTTTTTAATAGTTTGAAAAAAATACGCGCCCAACTCTAATTCTGGCTAACGTCTGGTATGCAACGGATGGTTCAAATGTGTCCAAGAGACATGCGATAGCTCCGAAGCAGACCTATAAACAATTTTCCAGGAGGGGGGGGGGGGGGGGTGCCAGATCATATTGTTTATTAGAGGTTGAGGACCCCCCAGCCGGGAAAGTTTATCCAAAGTGTGCAAACCTGTAACTGCGGCCATTTGCGCAGTTGGGCCAAGGCGTTGGTTCCAAACTGCAAGGTGCGGAGTTCAATCCTCAGCGTGGCAAGACTTCCAAAAAACCAGTAACCCCCTTGGGCAAGGGGCTCACGCACAAACTGTGCTCCTGATCGCCGTTCTCATCGAGGCGATCGGTCTTGTATAAGGCAGAGGTAACCAAGGACCCATGGGGTCCCCCTCTCGCCTGAGACTTCGGTTAACTGCAATAAACAAAAAAAAACCTCCCCTGGCTCAGGTGTCGTTACTAGTGATGGCAATTTTGACGTTTTTCATTTTTAGGTAGGTAGGTTAGGTAAAACTGGTCACAAAGAAGCCTTAGGTAGGTTAGGTTAGGTAAGCTAGATCTTGCTGCTAGGTAGGTAGGTAATCGGGCAAATTCTTTAGGTTATAGGTAGGTAACTTAGGTAACTCCAAGTGTCAGGCAATAGTGCATGGCATGTAGTGTAAACCTCCGAGTAGTGCTTGCCAGCACTGTGCATGCAGCTTGTCTTTACCCTGGCCAGTGTTAGAGGAGGTTTTAAGAGTCTCAACTTTAAACTTTGAAAGTGCTCACCAAATTCAAAATGCAATAATCAAGCTTGTCCACATGTAACAGTGATTTCAGGCGTGCGTGCGTGCGTGCCGGTGCGGGTGTGCTGGTTCGTGCCGGTGCGTGCGTGCCAGTGCGTGCGTGCACGCGTGCGCGCCGGTGAGCGCGTGCCGGTCAGTGCGTGCGTGCGTCCGTGCGTTGGCGCTTGCTTGCGTGCGTGTGTGTGTGTGTGTGCGTGCCTGCCTTGCCTGCCAGCCCTGCCTGCTTGCGTGCGCGCGTGTTCGCGTGCGTGCGTGCGTGCGTGCGTGCGTGCGTGCGTGCGTGCGTGCGTGCGTGCGTGGGTGGGTGCGGGCGGGCGTGCGTGCGTGGGTGCGTGCGTGCGTGCGTGCGTGCGCGCGCGCGCCGGTACGTGCGTGCGTGCGTGCGTTGGTGCTTGCTTGCGTGCGTGTGTGTGTGCGTGCCTGCCCTGCCTGTTTGCGTGCGCGCGTGTTCGCGTGCGTGCGTGCGTGCGTGCGTGCGTGCGTGCGTGCGTGCGTGCGTGCGTGCGTGCGTGCGTGAGTGCGTGCGTGCGTGATTGCGTGAGTGCTTGCGTGCGTGCCGGTACGTGCGTGCGTGCGTTTGAAGTTGCTTGGTTGGTTTGCCGTTAACATCCAGTGCGTGAAAACACCTCTTATTAATTAATGAGTGTAAGCAGTGCATACGCTAATGTGCACTTCTTGCTGTATGCGCACAATTCAAATACGGACAATTTTATAGCATAGCCTACATATTCTAAGAATCACAATCAAATCAGAATCACAAAATCCTGGATCCGTCACTGATATACTTTACACTTTCTGCAGCACTAATAGGGTGAGGGCAGATGTTTCAATCTGGGCGAATCCAGAGTACAGTCAATTGTGTAAATAAAATCTGCAATCGGCACGATCGAGTCGGCTCGCGGCCGGCTCGATCACCCTTATAAGATCGTGCCGCTGCGAGCCGCATGTTGAAGGATAGGCCTGCCATCCCACCCACTCAGTCCCTACGAGCCGCGCTCGCGCGGCGGGAGTGCGTAGATTGCGGAGTGGGCCGCGCGCGGCGCCTTGTCCATTCTCCCACGCCCACCGCCTCCCTCCCTCCCAACTGCTGGCCGCTACGACGCTCGGTCCTGCAACACACGTTGTGTGTGTTATGGCAAACGTAAGACACTGCGTGTATGACTCCCGCGGCGCGAGCGCCGCTCGTCGTGGCTGAGTGGGCGGGATGGCAGGCCTATCCTTCACCATGCGGCTCGCAGCGGCTCGATTCTATAAAGGGGTATCGAGCCGGCCCCGACCCGACTCGAAACTCGATTTTATTTACAAAATTGACTGTACTTGGAGGCGGCAGTATTGCAGGCTTTATATGAGGCTACAGTGAGTTGAATACACATCATTTTTTAAAGCGGACGCCCCGAATCCCCACCCCATGATTGTTCTTCCTATGAAGATCGCCCCTCTGAGCTGAGACTGTATATTACTGTACAACCTATACCATGTTAAGAAGGAATGATGTCTCGAGTCCAAACCCCGCCCACACACTGATTCAGTAGGTGTTCTTTAGTAGCATTCATAAAGTAAAACGATTCAGTTTCTTTAGACTACATAGAAGGACTGCAATGTATTCCAGGCTACGAATATCTCGACACAGACGCAGCTGACAAAGAAATAATATTCTTGCCAACGACAACAACCAGGCAAATCCGACTGCCGGAAGCGAAAACAACGGCCACGTTCGCCTACTGTATGTGCAAATGCTTCTGTTTGCACATACCATTTTTTGGCTCCATGCATTTTAGCTTAGGTAGGTAACCTAGTAGGTAACGGCAAAATCTAGGTAGGTAGGTTAGGTACAGGTAGCTCGAATTTTGCGCTAGGTAGGTTAGGTTAGGTTACCTGGGCCGAAAAAAGGCTAGGTAACCTACTAGGTAGGTAACCTAGCTAGGTAGGTTGCCATCACTAGTCGTTACAGGGTGTGCAAATGCAAGTGTTGTTGAAGTGTACGGTATGCCTTGTACTGTGTGCAGGTGCCGTGTGTACATTGTGCACCGCATTAGTCGGCTAGAGCAGTGTAAAAAAGACTGGCGGGGGCGCTGGCTGCAACGTCGTCGTCTTCTCGCGATCGGTAAGGACCCGTCGGTGCCTACGCAGACAGCTCCATCGAACCGTGAAGGACGGCGACGCGCTTCCAACCGTCTTACTGCGCAGTTCACTCCACTCGCCTTTTGCGTGCGGGTTGCGCGCTCGCTTGCAGTGTGCGTCTCTGTACGTATGTTACGTTTGCTGACTACAACGCAATGGTTGTTTTGTGCGCTACAGGCTTGGGTGTCGAATCGTGGCGACATGCACTTTGCTAAGCTAATAATGTACACAAATTGTTTACAATGAACAGGCTCCTCCTATCTATTGGATGTGCGCGCCGTGTTATGTACGTACCTAAGCAACTTTTCACGTCCATTCAATTGCCCTATGTATACCGGTATGTACATATACCTACCTGTGTAGATACCATTGTCTTCATGCAAATAGATGGATACCATGCACCCACGGTATTTACAGTTTGCAGCTGCACTTCCCTAGTACCCTCCGCTGCCGCCGAGCAGAAAAATGGCGTGTCCAGTCGTCAAGAAGGCAACGGAGATATTCAGCCCCAACCCCGATGTCGGCGCGAGGTGGGCCGCGACCCGTAATCCTTGTCATTGTCATTATCCCCCTGATTATTTGGTATACGCTTCTGGGATAACTGTAGTGTTTTTGAGGGTGTGCCACACGATTCGACGCGCGTGCGACGACGACACTCTCTCACGCGTTTTCAGTGGTAGTTTCGCTGGCCTAGTTACCGCTCAAATCAACGCAAGAAGCTGGCTGGAAAAGTTCCGAGAGAGGCGGGCGAAAGCCAAGGCAGAGGAGGAGGCAGCGGCGGCGGCGGCGGCTGCGGCTGAGGCGGAGGCAACGGCCGCTGAAAGTGCCGAGGCCGCCGACGAGTGAACACCAACATCTAGCCCAGCAGCACCAGCAGACGACTTCGTGATCAGCGATGACAACATCAGTAGAGTGAACAAACCAAGTAGCACACAGGACAGTGATATGTAGTACTATTCTTCTACATATGTAGGGGGCGGAACAGAGCGCAGTGATCGTCGTAAACTTTTTGGAAGCAAATGAGCAATGATGAAGGAAACGGGGTTACTCGCACACATGCACATACGCGATCATACGTACACCCAGACGGAAAATATTGCCTTTCAGACGATAGTCTATTTAGGGAGGGGCTGTAATTATAGTGGGGGCTCTTAAACTCTTAGGAGGGTGTATAATTAAAAGGGGCTAATTATAGGGTTTACGGCATATGGGCCACACTGATGACCTCCTGGCGTTCAACAACCAACAACTCTAGCAGAAACTAATGAAAATGCGCCAACTCACTCATACATACCATTGTCAAATCAGTGGCCAGAGCGTGGGCTGCACAACACTGTATTCAGTACATTTGGCAGAGATGGTAGTGTACAGAAATGGAAGACAATGTTGTCACCCACTCTTAGCACTTTTTGACAGATTTGTGATAACACAGAAAGCCCTTCTAATCCTCTGTGTTTTGTTGATTTTGTCCTATCATCAACAAGCATTTTTTTGTTCGACATCACTTTAGTTGCAGTCGTAGTTCGACATGATGCAGTGGTACTTATGCTATTTAAGTAAATTTATCTGTTATATCGCTTCTTCTTCTTTAGTTCAAACGAGCAGAGCGGCGTGGCTGCAAACTGAGAGTTGTCAGGTGTGTCAAACCTTTGGGGAGAATGTTGAATTGTAAAATTGTAAAAACGACAATTTAAAAAAAAAATGTACACTGCGCTGTAATTGCTTGCAGTGACAAATGCGCTGCATTGTCTCGTTCAAAATTCTCCCCAAGTGTAGCCAGTGGTAGCGAGGCCAATGGGATTGTTGGGTCCGATAATCTCCTGGTTCGGTTCCACGCCTGGCGAAGTTGGCTCATTGGTGTGATAATTGTCGTAGGAGAACGGGGTCCCATCATCCCACGTTATGACCGAGTTCACTGTCACTTGCAAGCCGATGTGGTACATATTGTCCGGATGTCGTGTAGCGGCATTCTGCAACACTGAAAAAGGGCACAACACCGAAAAGGGAATGACAAAAGGAGCATTTACTGCCTGTCAAGGGCAGCATATGCCCTAGTGAGAGAATTGCCCTCTTGAGCGCATGGTTCTGGGTTCGATTCTGGATGGATCCACTAGATCGGGGACAAATTTCTCATGATGTCGCCGCCCTAGATTACAGATGGCACTCTTCCGAATGTCTTTGGCTAATTATGCGGCTCTAGATGGGAAGGGGTCATGAGGAGATGTGTGGGATCTTCTGAAAACAAATTTGGTGGGATTCTTTAGCCAAAGAAAATGCTGTATGCTCCCCTCATTGTATGGCACCACGAACGTGTAGGAACTATTGGGTCGCATACAATATTCGAGATACTGAATGCACCTCGCACGCACGCACACACGTACACACTCACAGTTAGTCTGGATGGCCAATTGCCTGCCAGCGGTGGAGATGATCGCGAGCGTCGCCCTCTTGTCGGCAGCTTTACAAGCTGCCACGGCCAACGCGCGGCTTACGCGGCCTCTGAAAATCCGATTGCTTATGTCACCTGACCCGACAAGCATTGTGCGTATTTATCGCTCCACTACACGCTTTTCATCAGCAGGACGCAAATCGTCTTCTGGTTCTCGTCCGTGTACTTCAGCCAACCGGATGGGCACTCTAAGCGAGAACAATTGCTTGTGGATTTGCCATTAGTGACAATTTGGGGGGAGGTAACCAAGGATCCTAGCGATCCCCCTCCTTCCCACTCGTACGTATAGCATACAGTAAGACACGCACATGCATATGCATACTCGACACATTGGTATTATTTCAGAGGAATTTTGCATTTGTTTCTTTAGTGAACTTATGGTGATTTGTAGACGAATATGGCGATTTTCGTGAGTTTCTGTTCGTTGTTTTGTTCTCTTTTCCATGTTTCGTATTCTCTGCGGATACTATGCACTTTTCATTGTCATTTTATTGTTTTGTGTTCGATTGTGTCGTTTGGGACGAGTAAAGCCAAGAAAATAAAAAAAAATAAATTAAACTTGCATGTACTACTGCTAGGTACCAAAACCTTTTTAAGTCTGGAACTTTTGGGATTCTGTGTTGTAGGGCAATCTAATTAATATGTACCCTGATAGATTCTGCCTACGTGAACTGTGTAGAATTAATTGTATGGGGTTGCTGGTCTAAATAGTGCAATTTGACGACAATTGACGACGACGATAAATTAAGGAAAAATTTGCAGGTGGCTGCAAAAAAAGGTGAATATGTGACGCTATTTTGTTAAAGTCCAGTTTGAAAAAGAGGGGTATTAATCAAGGCACGCCTCAAGCCACTTACGCTTTGCAGCTGATCAACTTCAGTTTGAACAAACCGTGTACAAAAACTGAACCAAACCCAGCAACACGTCACATATTTGGCATTTTTTTGTGTTCGCGTGCATGCGAAGGTGCAGTGGCAATTATTAGGACCTACACACACTGCATTCACATATGCCGCATGACAGAATGCCACTTGGTTGTGAGACAGACAGGAAGGACCCCATGATCTTGCACATGGAACACAATGCACGCGCAGGCTTGCACGCACGCACGCACGCAAGCACGCACGCACGCACGCACGCACTCACGCACGAGATGTAAAATGGTGCATTGCACTATGCAAACGTTGTAGGTCATCATGGGATGAAATGCTTAAGGGGAATGACAAATGGAGCCAGTACAGTATGTACCTATGCATTACCTACTAGGGATGAGCATGGGCCGGGCCGCCCCGCCCCGACCCGGCCCGGCCCGGCCCGTGGGCCGGGCCGGGCCGGAATTCCAGGCCCGTTTTGCGGGCCGGGCCGGGCCGAGCCTGCGTTTTGAGGGTGCGGGCCGGGCCGGGCCGGGCCGGACGTTCTTGGCTGGCCAACGTAGATACCTACCTTAGGGATGTGGAAAAAAATTTTTAAATTAAAAGTTTTCTTTTTAAAAAAACTTTCTTTTTTTAAAAATTAAGCCTAAGCCTAAGCGAATGTACCTACAGTGTGGAAGACCGCCGATTTCTCCCGATAGAGGCAGTGAGTGGCAACCGCGTTAATTGTATAATGAATTCGCGATGAAGCCCAGTTGGGACGACGTGAAATGTCACTATACATAGGTATATAGACTGAATGTCACGGACGCGTACACCTTCTCACATACACTTAGTTCACTATTTGCGGTCAAAAGCGCGCCACCAGCTCCGTGAGCCTTCGCTCATTTGATTCGGATTTCATCTCTGCAACACAGCCAGCCGTCTTCCCCATTCATTTCACAGGCGAAAGCGATCCTTGGTGTGTAGAACGAGTAAGGTGCTATTTTAGAGTCCAAAAGACGCGTTAACGTTCTAAACGTATACAGTTGGCTTTTGTGGTTCAAAGTGCGCCGTAATCTCCATAGCTCATTTGATTCGGATTTCATCTCTGCAACACAGCCAGCCGTCTTCCCCATTCATTTCACAGGCGAAAGCGATCCTTGGTGTGTAGAACGAGTAAGGTGCTATTTTAGAGTCCAAAAGACGCGTTAACGTTCTAAACGTATACAGTTGACTTTTGTGGTTCAAAGTGCGCCGTAATCTCCATAGCTCATTTGATTCGGATTTCATCTCTGCAACACAGCCAGCCGTCTTCCCCATTCATTTCACAGGCGAAAGCGATCCTTGGTGTGTAGAACGAGTAAGGTGCTATTTTAGAGTCCAAAAGACGCGTACGTTCTAAACGTATACAGTTGGCTTTTGTGGTTCAAAGTGCGCCGTAATCTCCATGAGCCTTCTATAGCTCATTTGATTCGGATTTCGTCTCAGCAACGTTGCCAGCCGTCTTCCCAGCTCATTTCACCGGCGAAAGCCACACTTGCTTTGTAGAACGGATAGGGCGCCCTTTGAGTGACCAAAAGACGCATAAACTTGCTAAACAAATACAGTTAGCTTTTGCTTTTTGCGGCCAAAAGTGCGCTGCTCTCCGTGAGCCTTCTATGGCTCATTTGATTAGTATCACGCACGCACGCACGCACGCACGCACGCACGCACGCACGCACGCACGCACGCACGCACCGTAACGCACGCACGCACGCACCGTCACGCACGCTCGCACGCACCGTCACGCACGCACGCACGCAGAAGGCACCGACATGCACGCACTGTCACACACGCTCGCACGCACCATCACGCACGCACGCACGCAGAAGGCACCGACATGCACGCACTGTCACGCACGCTCGCACGCAACGACACGCACGCACCGTCACGCACGCTCGCACGCACCGTCACGCACGCACGCACGCAGAAGGCACCGACATGCACGCACTGTCACGCACGCTCGCACGCACCGTCACGCACGCACGCACGCAGAAGGCACCGACATGCACGCACTGTCACACACGCTCGCACGCAACGACACGCACGCACCGTCACGCGCGCTCGCACGCACCGTCACGCACGCACGCACGCAGAAGGCACCGACATGCACGCACTGTCACGCACGCTCGCACGCAACGACACGCACGCACCGTCACGCACGCACCGCACGCACGCACATCAACCCTATTGGGAAACTAGCGAGCCATGCCGATATTTTGCACTACTGCGTGAGCATGTACGTACACCATACAATGTTGCCATTCGAGGCGCGAAAAGTGGGGGCGTAGGCGAAACGCGTGCGTGCGCGCCTGCTTGCGATGGATGCGCGCGTGATGCGTGCGTGCATGCTGCGCTTGTGCTTGCCCAAAGACCATCGCCCAAAAGAATTCGTTCGCTTCCAACGACAGGACAGCCTACACCACAACACGCACGACGGGTTCAACCTACCCGAAACGATTTCACTTTCAACGAACCGTTCAGGATGCTAACACCAGCTAGCACACGCATTCCAGCATCTAGGCATGGGCGAGATTTGAGCTAGTCAAAAGGAGCAGTCGCGGTGCCCTTACAAGATCGGAAGTGTCGAGGGGGGGGTAGGTATACAGAGAGAGAGAGAGGGGAATGGGAGACGCACGCACTGTAACTTTCATCGCAAGCTTCATGCCCATGAAATCCAGTGAAGATGCCGGTGGGGAAGAGGCGCTGCTGGCAGCAGAGGCACGCCGACTCCAAGACGTCCCGCTCGGCCGTGTCAAGCAAGCAGATGTCGGCGCAGCTTGTGAGCGGTCAGCGAGCGGCAAAACAACATAGAATGAGTTGCCACGCCAGTGTGGTGTGGCGGTCGAAAATATCTGCCCACGGAGATGCGCACCTGAACGAAAACACGTTTGTATGACGTCTCTTTCACGTACTGGAAGGGACTGTGGGTTTGTCGCTGAACCTGTGCATTCTCAGATCGCACTTGTTACTATAGGGGGAGGGGGGGGACCATACCTGTAACTGGGGGGGGGGGTTTGGGGGGGTATCCCTCCCCCCACTTGCTGGTTTTGACCCTACCCACGCCCCCCCAACCCCCCCCCCCCCCAGAAATTTGAAACTGAAAATGGTAATGTGTTTTGTATGGTGCTTTTGAGCAAAAATCGCCCAAAAAGTACCTATATTGGGTTATTTACAGTGTATTTTGACTAAAAAGTGCCTATTTTAGGGTTTTTACAGTGTATTTTTGACTAAAAATCAACAAAAAAGTGCCTATTTTTTTCCTTCCCACACCCCCCCCCCTCCTCCAGATTTTCCACCCCCCCACCACCCCCCCCCCCAGAAAGTGCCCGAACCCCCCCCCCCCAGGTCCAATTCCCGGTTACAGGTATGGGGGGGGAGGGGAGGAGCACCCCAAGCCCATATCGTACAGCTTACCAAACCGCGAAATAATTTCAGATTAAAAAACCCCAATATTTTAAGATCATACAGATCATTACGATCATGCGACGCAGCCCACCTTCACTGTGTCGTCGTTGGCCGCAGCCGCAGCCTTTGCCGTGGCCGAGCCACACGGACAGGGGCGTCCCGTCCCGTCACAGAGCAGTCCTTGAAGAGGGAATCCACGTAGCGCAGCAGCTCACCTGCAGACACACACGTTTAATCAAGCACACGCCACAGCCAAACGCACACTCAGGAAGTCAGCCCAAGAATTTCCAGACCAAATCCGAAATCCCCCACCGCCCCACCGCCAACCAAACTGAAATTGCCCTGTAATTCAAATTGCACACCGAAATACCTACCAATCTTCTAACGCGCAGTGCAGCATGCTTGCTGCAAAATCCCCATGGCTCATTAGCGCACAGTTCTGCAAACAGCAATATCCCCACCCCATTTATTCAATGTCACCTGCGAAATTCCAACCATTAAGTACCGAGCAGTGGCTCATTAAGGTAAGGGATTTATGTCGAAACATCAACTAAAACGCCCGTTTGGGAAACGCAAAAACAACCCGTGCACCATTGAAGGCGCTGCAATCTCCGCCCCCTTACGTTCTCTTGCAATTGCAAACCAGTTTTTGAAATCGTACAAAAGATCATACGGATACCTGTCCAGGGAGGGGATATATGGGGGGGGGGGGGTGTACGCTACCCTTTCCCGAAAGACTGATCGATTATCGGCATCAGAACCCAACCCCTCCCCTGAATTTCCTTTTTTTTGAAGCTTCAAGAAAAGTAATATGGCAAAATACTGGCAGATCATATTTTGAGCATTACAACAAGTCGACTATGACGTGCACAAGAACAAGTACTTCCGAAAAATGGCGATTAATCCCTCACACTCACTCACTCACTCACCCCACACTCACCTATTCTCATGTCATCATGCTATGATGCATGCATATATTGCATACAATACTGTAAAATCGGTATTAAGCGACGAGATCGGGGCACAGGGTCAGGGGTCCTCTGAATGTGTGCGTGTCGTGTCGCGCAGTCAATCACTTGCTTTTGGCTAACACCAGGAAGGAAGACCATTTATTGAAATTTATTGAAAAATTGTTAAAATTATTGGAATTTATTTTCAAACGCAAATTTACTTGTGGTTGTGGGTCGCTACAAAAGGAAGATAAATTCAACGGAGACGCCTAAAACCGATTTTACGGAAAATGAAATTCTGACGTATACATCCATCCATCCCGACCTTGACTTGAACAATCCAGGGAGCCATTTTATAAACCTACGTTTACGTTTCCGAATCGGAAACATAAACGGACGCCATAATTACGACACCGCTATATTTGGTTTTTCGTCCATTCGTAATTCCGCCGCGTTTACGATTACGTTTTAAGTAAAGTTTCCGAAAATTTGTTGGCGTTGATTTAAGGAGTCGTCGGCGCGTCTAAGACTGTCTCCACTCCGTCGCCGTCTTGAATCGCTCGCTCGTCGACCAAGAGCTCGTCATGGGCACCACCAACGAGCAAAAGCTGTGGCCGACGCCGTCGCCGACTGCTGCCCGGTGGAGACGACGACGCCCTGTCGGCGGGGGCGCCGGCCGACGCTGCCGTCGGCGACTGCTGACCGGTGGAGACGACGACGCCCTGTCGGCGGGGGCGCCGGCCAACGATGCCGTCGCCTACTGCTGCCCGGTGGAGACGACGACGCTTTGTCGGCGGGTGCGCCGGCCGACGCTGCCGTCGGCGACTGCTGCCCGGTGGAGTCGACGACGCCCTGTCGGCGGGGGCGCCGGCCGACGCTGCCGTCGGCGACTGCTGCCCGGTGGAGACGACGACGCCCTGTCGGCGGGGGCGCCGGCCGACGCTGCCGTCGGCGACTGCTGCCCGGTGGAGTCGACGACGCCCTGTCGGCGGGGGCGCCGGCCGACGCTGCCGTCGGCGACTGCTGCCCGGTGGAGACGACGACGCCCAGTCGGCTGGGGCGCCGGCCGACGCTGCCGTCGGCGACTGCTGCCCGGTGGAGTCGACGCCGCCCTGTCGGCGGGGGCGCCGGCCGACGCTGCCGTCGGCGACTGCTGCCCGGTGGAGACGACGACGCCCTGTCGACACTGCCGTCGCGCCACTCGTCGATGGCCTAGGCGGGCCTGGCTCCGGTGAGCTAGATGCGAACGTTGACACCATGTGCAAATGATTCATGATAGTTCAACAATTTGCTTGTTCAGCAGCGGTCGCTGTCCGTCAGACCGCCACCAGCAGCGTCGGCGTCGATACGGACGCGACTCGACCTGCGTCTCGACCCCGCGTGCATAGGTGTAGATTGGTCCAAAAGCCAGGGGGGGGGGTGTCTGGGGGTTTCGAGGGGGGGGGGGGGGTCTAGAGCCATCCCGGATAAAATGACCGGGATCGAGAATTTTGGAGGAGGGGTGGTTTAAGTGGAGGATTTTGCACCATAATAACGTGTAAAATGGGTACGTTTTGGTCTAAAATGGGTCAAAATAAGGTCTAAATACCACTTTTCAGGCGTTTTTGGGTCATACTACACTGAAAAAGAAACAAAAACACGCATCTTTGCCCATTTTTTTAATATTGAGAGAGGGTTTCCCGCAAGTTCTCCAGGATGGCGATGGCCAGGGGGGGCGTCGCTCCCGCAAAAAAGCGGGACGGCCATAGCCAGGGGGGAGGTGAACCCCCCCTAGACCACCCCTGAGCCCACCTATGCCCGCGTGTCGACACCGGCACCCGTGTCAACACCCGCCCGCGTGTCGACACTCGCTCGCATGTTGACACACGCCCCACGACGTCGCAAACTGCATGTAAGGATTCAGTTGCCCTACGACTCCCTGCACCGATTGTATTGTACGTGTTGCTCTAGAGGCACAAACGCAGGACGACATAGGTGCCCACGGAAATTGGGCCAGGGGAGGGGTAAATCGCCAAATTTTTCGAAGGCAGGGGGTGGGTAAACTGGGCAATTCGGGATACTTCCCACAGGTTGGGTGGGTGGGTGAGAGTGAGTGTCATGCAATGCATGGTCGATCAATGCAATGCAGCAGCACAATGTATGAATGTACATGGTATTCTGGTAGAAGACGAAGAAGATGGCATGATGGTAGCCTGTGTTCTGAGATGAAGACAGTAGACAACCACAGACAGAACTGCAAGTGCAACGACGAGACGAGAGTCACAGCAGAGTCTTCATATGTGTGTTTGATGGCCTAGCCTAGTCGAATCAATGTGGTGGACGCCTGTGTCTACGTCCTGGCACAGCAGAACGTCCTCTGGCTTGGTTGTATTCAGCCTGCAGGCCAAGAACGTCAGTTTCACTTCACTGTGGACTGCTGTCAGATGAGCATGCAACTTGGTGTGCATATGGCACACCATCGTAGTCACAATTTGGTGAGAGAACAGCCACTTGTTTCAGGAATGGACTGAAACTGTAGAGGAAAAAGGAGAATCATCTAAGTTGCTGGTTCAGCAGCAGACTCCACAGAAGGCTCAGCAGTAGGCTCAGCACCAGCAGCAGGTTTAGCAGCTATGTACTGCAGCAACAGGTTCACCACTTTGTGGCATAGATAGGCATAGCCTGGGCTAGCCCAAACATACCCGGACAGAAATCATGAGGGATTTCGCATATCGCATGGGTTTTGGAGAGGATTTCGCAGTGCGCAGCGCTGTGCGAAACAATTGTTGGGGATTTCGCAGCACTTAGACAAGAAATTTGAGAAGATACTTCGCCATGAACAGCACTGTGACGATTCTGCCAAAATGTATAGGTCAGTCAGTAGATCATTATTTGGGAGTTCGCAAAAGCTCTCCTCATAATAACATTTGTGATAGCGAAAGCGCAGAGTGTGGTATGCAGATCTGTCTTGGGATTTCGCAAAATAGGTAGAGCGCATTTGTTCGGGACAAAAATATCACTTCAATATACCTCACAATTTAATAAATAAAGCTAATTATCGCATCGTACTGCAGAGCTGCTCTGCGGACTGATGAAGACTGACTAAGGACCTGGCAGGAGCGAAAGGCAGGTGGCCTTGCAGGCGCTGCTTTGTGACAGAGTTGCTTGTGAGCTGGCAGCAGTCCACTGACGCAGTTAGCTAGAAGTCGACTGACGCAGTTGCTTGGGAGCTGGCACCAAGTAATTTAGAGGCGACTGGCTGTCTACTGACGCAGTTGCTTTCACGCAGTTTCTACCAAATTAACTGCGCCGCAGGCGAAAATTTGGCCATTTCTATGTCTCGCCAAGCATTCTTCCTTAAAATTGATGGTAATGGGCGGTTGTGGTTTGCTAAGAATTTTAATACTACCTGGCTCACACGAGGGTGAGTTGCATGCTCAGCACCAGCGCCGCGGGCACTTTTTTCACATATTGGAGCGTCAACCTAAGGGAATCCTATATCCTGGCCCAAAACGATTCCCTAGTCCAAGAAGAGTGACCTGTACGCTCACCCACCATAGCGCCGCAGGCAAAATTTTGCGCGTATGGGTAATCTAAAGTAAGGGTGCGTTAATCTAATGTTAACAAATAGACATCTTCTAAACCTGCCTGGCCACCCTAGTGCCCTGCACACCCGTACCTAGAGAGAGGCGAGGATGCGTAACGTATGCGTACATACAGGTACATACTAGTAGTATGATACTACGCGTCTTTGGGTGTCCATTAGAACAACAAAAATCAATAAATGCTGTACGAACAAAAAATCGATAAACGCGCAACCAAGTCAATAACGCCAAAGTAAAGTTATGTACATACAACAGTTGCGCGGCTGCATTGCACTAATTGTCTATAGAGATGGGGAGGGGTATCCCGAAAATCCCGATTTGGTTTCGGGATTAGGTAGCCCAGGGGGAGGGTAATCCCGAAAGTCTTTCGGGATAGGCTCTTACAGGGGAGGGGTATACCCCCCCTATACCCCCCCCATGGGCACGTATGCAGGACGAGGAAAGAGCAGCTGCTGACGAAGTGCCTGCGCCTTGGCGTCCCATCGATTTGACGAGTACCTCAAGTCGACTAGTCGACATGTGAATCACTAGGCGGTGCTATTCACTATGGGTGTTGATGTCGGCATGTGCATGCGTGTCGGCGTCGATGTGTATGTAATTTAAAAAAAGGTGGCAATTTGTGGCCTATATGTCCGACGCCTTCAGCCTTGACGTTCAAAATCCTCCTCAAAAGCGTCGTCCGACTGAAAACCGTCGCTGTGTTGGCGCAACAACGACGTTTGCCCGAATCTTAAACGTGATTATGATGGGGTACCCCTCCGTAAACGTATAGCGTTAGGTCGTAATTCCGACGTCGGATTCCGAAATTTTTATAAAACCAAAATATAATTTAACGTGGCGATTACGATCGTAAACATAAACATAAACGGAATTTACGACGCACCTTTATAAAACCAAAAACAGCGATTCCGACGTCCGATTAAGATCGTAAACGTAAATGTAGGTTTATAAAACGGCTCCCAGCCAAAAAGGTTCGACAGAAATGGCGCCGCAGCCGCTCTTCTTCTCGCCGACAGTACAACGACTCGACTCGGCAAGCAACTGGGGACAACCCCGCGTCGGCAACGCCACGTTTGCAATCAACAGCGCACACGAAGCAGCCATTCTACTTCAAAAACATTTTCAAAATATTCGCGCGAAACGCAACTCAAACAATCATAACCAACCAAAAGGTAGTGGGGAGCAGGGAAGAGACCGCAAAAGAAAGCGGAGGACGTACAGTAAACGCCGTCTCGGTAAGTCACGAGGGAAACGTACGCGGTGCGCTCGCGCGACAAAAAAAAAGTTTTTTTTTATTAATTTAAAAAAAAAGCGACCAACTTTTTTTTTTTAAAAGAAATTTTTTTTTTAAAATAACAGTTAAAAAAAATTCTCATCCCTAAGCTACCTATGTAATGCATTGTAAGTATCGGCGACTATTCTGCACCGTATTAGCAACTTTGGATTCTATGACGCGTCTTTCGCGCTCAAATGGTGCAAAGGCCGTAATATGGTTGTGAACTGCGATTCTGAGAGGGAAAACCCTTTTGGGGTGAACGGTTCACCCGGGTGAACGGGCAGATCCTCTTTGGGGGAGACAGCGGAACAATGCACACCGAAATGTTATTTTTCGCAAAACCGCTTCCGCCAACCGCTCCCGTTTACAATTTGTGTTTTACTGGGACCGTTTTCCCGCACTATTGCGAAAATGGGCAATTTCTAAAATATGCAACAGATGCAACAGATGCAACAGGTGCAACAGATCACTGTTCCCGCTTCCAGTTAGCGAGGGGGGTGGGGTGGGGGTGGGGGAGGAGTGGGGCTGGGGAGCGGTGGGAGTGGGGGTGGGGGGAGGGGTGGGAGTGGGGGAAGGGTTGGAGTGGGGGCGTGTTCGCTCCAAAAAAGGTGGTTTGTCAAGTCACCTGCCTCGCCTCGTACTGCTTAGGTTTAGTCCTTGCTTAGGCTTAAGCTTCAGAATTAATTGGTTAGGTTTGGGGGGGGGGGGGTTTTTGGGGTTTGTTTTTGTGCCCCCTTCTGCCTCTCCCCAAGCCTGTTTTAAGGTTTAAGGGGTGGGGAGGGGGGGGGGGCGGCGCACCCAAAAAAGTGGGGTGGGGGTATTCATGTTGGTTAAAACATTTTGTGGATTGTGTGGAATATCTTCTTGAGCTGGCGCCAAACCCGCCACCATGGTCTCGAGCCCCCATTTTGAGAGCCTCTCATGGAGGCGTGGTCATGGCAAAAAAACTGAACAGTAATCCCCCACCCCTCCACACGTACGATCATGTTGTAAATCACACGCTACCTCGCGAACGCACGCAGTGTGTGCCAGGCGGAGGGTGGGACGACATCGATCCATTGGTCGTCGGCCGACCAGTAGACGACGCTGGGCCTCCCGTCGCCAGCGTAGGCGCTCTGCGCCAACTTCAAAATCTCCGCCATGTGAGGAAGGGGGGGGGGTGCAGACTCAAAAAGACCACAGAATGAAAATTGTTCAACAAAATTTCGTATGTACTTTTTGGTCAACTACGGATTAAAACGAGGTCGAAATTATGTTACATTAGGTGTTTGGTCATATAACACGTGAACGAACGCAAAAACAACCCTATTTAATTCATAGGTATGTATCTGCAAGGGGGAGGGGTGGGTTTAGCGGAGACGCCCACTTGAAAAAACCCCACCTTCCCCGTTCTGTCAACGAGCCACAAAAATGATAGAGTAATTAATGCTGGTGAGTTGGTGCACAATGAAGCACGGGAATTTACCCCAAAATTCTTTCCCACTTAACAGTTTCGCGACACGTCAACAAACGTAGCAATGCAACGAAGAGAAGGAAATGATTTGGTGCGGAATTTGCCCTTTCAGCCCCCCCCCCCCCCCCCCACACAAATTTCCTATCCCGGACATTTTACTCAAGGGCGGATCTAGGGGGGGGGGGGGCGAAAGGGGCGAAACTACTTTTCCGCATAAAAATGCGTGTAGGTGGTCGAAAAGCGCAAAAATTTTCGTCTGCGGCGCCGACTTTATCTATTACTTGTCAATAATGACCGATTGTGTGCCCAAAACATCGACGAAATGACCCAGCATCTCTAAATATCAACAGGGTTCCCCCTCCCCAAAAATTTCTGGATCCGCCACTGCTGGCCAACAGGCCAATTAAAATCGCTCCACAGTTAATTTTTTAAAGAAAGAAGGCATTGAGAGATGTAGAATTAGCAAAATTTTCGCCTGAGGCGCAGTTAATTTTGCACAAAGCGTTACAAAATTTGCATGACTTTCAGAGCGTACGTGATGCCAAAAAGTTAAAAATTTTGCCTGCGGCGCCATTTGTGTGCATGCAACGCAAAAAATACGAATAAACTAATAGTCAAATTGTGGCTAGTTTTTTCACCCTCTTCGCAAAACAAATCCCTGGTTCCCGAAATGTACGCAGGTGCTGCTACCTACATATAGGTCTAATTGTGGCCAGTTCCACGGGGTAGGCTCGTTCGCCCCCCCTAGCCGAAAATTTCTAGATCCGCCCCTGATTTTACTCGAAATGGCTCTAGACCCCTCCACCCTTTCGATTCAACACCCCCCCCCCCCCCCCGGTCAAAGCCCGGGGGATGGCGGGGGATCGAGGGGAGGAGAGGGTCTCCCGCCATCCCGCCAGGATCGGAAATTTTTGTGGGGGGGGGGGGGGTGGAAGTGGAAAGTTTCGCGCCAGAATAGCGCGTAAATCGGTGCTTTTTGGTCCAGAATGTGTCAAAACAACGCCTAAAGAGCACTTTTTAAGCGGTTTTGGGTCACGCTACACTGAAAAAGGACACAAAAACACGCATATTCACCCAATTTTTCGATAATGAGAGAGGGTCTCCTGCAAGTTATCAGGGATGGCGATGGCCAGTGGGGGGGGGGGGGCCCCCGAAAAAAAAGCGGGTTGGCTAACGCCTGTGGGGGTACCCCCCCCCCACCCCCTTACACCCCCGGAGCCTACCTATGGCTTGAGAGACCCAACCTACTGACAGAAACGAGAGCATACTCATTCAACAGAGAACTAGCCAATCTCTCAAGTGTGGCTGGCCTATACTGCAGGAGTCCTCCTCCATTTTTATGGCTACTTAATTTTTATTATTTTCAGACTTTTAGTTCAAGGAATTCTCGCAACCTTTCGGGAACTTTAGATTTAGATTTTGCTCACTTACCTTTTATATGCTACACACCTATGCAAACCCCCCACGTCCCCAACCCAAAAGGTTTTCCTGTCCCTCGACCAGGGCCGATTTGCTTGGGTACGTGTTTTTTCTGGTCATAAATCATTGAAATAAGGACACCCCTTCTGCTGCCGTCGAAACGTCGCCTTCACCGGCTCGGTTCACGGTCCGTTTCTCTGGGGAAGGACGTTGGTCTTGTCGCTTCTTTCACGGGCTTTTGACGGGCGTCGACTCCGCCAAAGGAGAAGGAGGGCCGTCGACGTCGAACCGCGAGGAGGCAGCTGCATACGCGACGGTTTCTTCTCTGCCAACAGTGGCAATATTGCCGTCGTCACCACCCGCCCCACCCCCCTCGCTAACTGGAAGCGGGAACAGTGATCTGTTGCACCTGTTGCATCTGTTGCATCTGT
>JASAMY010001032.1:0-20855 GCA_030248085.1 Paralinhomoeus sp. GSCO2_6 | reverse complement strand
AGCAGAGAAAGCGAGCGAGCGCGCGAGACAGACAGACAGACAGACAGACAGCAGCAGCGCACCAGCAGTCGGAGGTACATGGAGGCGGACTGGCCGACGAGCACCATGGAGTAGGCGTCGACGAAGCCGTTCGACGCGCCCAACAGCAAGCCCAGCAAGTAGACCGTCTTCGTGACACAGTCCGCATCCTTGCACTGGCAACGAGTACACGACTGATTAGTCGACCATTTTACGCTTGAACACATGAACAAACCAAGTCGAGAAACGAGTATTGTCGACGCTGCTTGGACGTGACCAGAGGCTGGCGACTAGGCCGCTCGTCGCTGGTGCTAGAGAAAATGGCAAGTTTTTTACCACAACCGGAAATACGCTAAACGGATCATACTGATTTCTCGGCTGTGGCTGCCCGCCGAGCAAGCTACTACGCTCGCTGACGTTATCAGCTGCTGTTTGTCTTGATGCCATTTGTTTGTCCTTTCGTCTGGGGGAATAACCAGTTGGGGGGGGGGGTGCGCGGAAGGGGTGTCGGGTAAAGAGAGGCAAATGGAGGCAAAGGCAAATGGGGGGTAAAGGGAGGCAAGAGGCAGATGAGAGAGCAACTCGAAAAGAGGTGATTATGGCCGGTGTCACGTAAAATTTCTCCCCCCCCCGTAAAAAAATCCCCCCCCGGGAAAAATTTACCGGTAAATTCCTCCCCCGTGTGGAAAAGGTGCACCCCCCTCCAATCTTCGTAAAAAATGCGTCCACTGCGCGCCAGGCGTTTGAGATGCACGCGTTACAGCCCCAACAGGACAAGTACAGTCAAGTGCGCGTAGTCCGGATCGTTTTACGCTGGCCGCATTTCGTATTACGCGCAGTCGTCTATTTTTACCGTTTCACCGTTGTTTAGAATTGCTGCTTGCGAAGGTCTCTTTTTCTTGACTTGGCGTCGCGAGTACCGTCCCAGGCGGAAGGGTACTGGCCGCTTTTCAAGTAATCGTAAAGAGCGGAATAGAGCGCAGGATTCGTCACAAAAATCGAAAGAAGGCAGAAGTGTGCGACAAATGGGCCAAAGCGTCAAATGGGCCAATCAAATCTGCCTAAGCAGGATGAATGGGCGCCTAAGCATCTATCACATTTTGGCACTTGGCACTTTGGCAGAGCGAACCCAAGTCCCCTATATAATTTGGTTAGTAGTGTCCTCAGCTAGTAGTATTAGTGTCCAAAAGCCGTCCAACCGCCTTGCGTATTGACCAGGGGGGGGGTGCCACTCCGCGCGTTTATAATAGGCGCGCGTGTTCAGTTTTTGCGCACTCGCCGCCGCTCGCTAACGCGCGGGCGGATTTGCACCAAAGTTGGGGGCTAAGTAGGAAATTTCACGGGCTACAAGATGGCGTTAACAGATTTTAGCCGGTTTTGGAATTTTCGCGAGAACAGTCGCATTCTTCTGTCGCGGTGCAAAAAACGGGCTTTACCGTAATTTTTCACCCAGCGTGAAAGTTTTTATTAAAGGCCTAAATTAAAAATCTGAAAGACTACGATTACGGGTATTGCCCTGAAGTTAATTTCATCCCATTTTAGCTCCGCTCCAACTCGCACCCCCATGGCGGGCCGGGCCGAAAACTGAAAATCCACTTTTCGCGCCGATGGGTACCAAAACTTTCGGCGTTCGTTTCTAATAAAAAAAATTGTTGGAATTTAACAAAATATGGGTTACGTATAACCGCCTCGACGTCCTCTTTCGAATGCCGCATCGTGCGCGCCGCTGCGCCCTACGGTTCGGCCGCACGGCGCCGATAAGCGATCTCGGGTTCCAAAATCGGCTAAAAATTCTAATTTTCTGAGTTCAGGTTCTCAGCGCTGGAGAGGAAATTCGCAAATCCGGGCTGTTATTTTCTTCCGACCCACTGGGACTACCAACTGGCCAAGCGGCGTCGCTCTGCGTGCAGCATGCCGAGTGACACCACGCGAAACGTCTGTTTTTTACCGATTTCCATTATATTTGATTTCTTTTAAACCTATTTTCTCACGCGTTTGTTAATTATATGCAAAACTTTTGTGCAATTTAGAATCGCCTCTGCCTGCCGAACAACCGGACGTGCGCTTCGACCAGGTTTGCAAACTTTTTATTTTTCTTAACTTTTCCATCTTTCAGAATTGGCTGTGCTCAAAACCAAAGAAACATACATACACCCAGACATAGAAAATGTCGCCTTTCAGACGATGGTCCATTTAGGGAGGGGGTGTAATTATAAGGGGGGGGGGGCCTGAAATTCAAAGTGGTCTTAGGAAAGTGTAGGGGGGGGGCTAATCATAGGGTTTACGGTAAGTCATTTGCAATTTGCATAATAAATGCGCCATATATATTCTTATTTTACCCGTCACTACTCACAAGCAGTCACACATTAGGATGCTACATTAACGAGTAAATCTTGGTGCTTTTTGAATGCAATGCCTGTAAAGTTTGACTGACGTACCATTTTTTTGGGAGGTATCGGTTCTCTTGGCATAACGTTTTAGGTATGTGACAGCCAAGCTATAGACAGCGCTTGCTGGAAAGCCACATGCATATACAGGCGCTTAAACGTATAGGTAGACAACAGCACAGAGTGCTGTGCTGTCATAAACGTATAGAACCACAGCACAGCACTGCTCTCTGCGCTTATCTACGCATTGCAAGTGCAACACCCGTGGCGTACACACACGTCGCAGTAACGCAATTGTGGCTAGCGATAGTTTTTTTAATTTTTAGTTATTAAAAAAGTCGAAAACGCTTAAATGCATTAAACTGAATTGCTTAAGCAGAGTTTTACATGGGTGGGTTGGACTCATGTCTGTTAGTGGAGTGGGGTTGGGGGGGGGGGGGTTATAATCCCCCGGACGGACGGACGGACGGACGGACGGACGGACGGACGGACGGACGGACGGACGGACGGACGGACGGGCGGGCGGACGGACGACGGACGAACGGCGGCGAAAAGGACCACGCGACAATCGCATGAATGCGAAGTGATCAGTAGACGATGAAAAACTATCGGCGAGACGACTCGTTTAGACGGCGGTCGGTGAACAGCACGACTGGATAGTCTTTGAGTCCGATCGCATTCTTGACAAGCTTCTTGACCTCGTCTCTGACGACGCTGCTAAACACAGGAAGCCGATGATGCTCGCACGCACGCACGCGCGCACGACTGACCGACCGACCGACTGAACCCGATCCAATTAATTGACCGCGTACGGAATTTGGCGCGTACTGTACCAGGAGCGTAAGCAGTCGTGTACCTGAGCAGCAGCAGGAGGACGCCGTTCGTGACGCTGTTGTGCACGATGAGCATGTTGCCGATGAGCACGGACCGCTTGTCGGCCATGAAGCCGCTGATGAACATGGCCGTCGTGAGCGTGAACAGACCCGCGTTGCACACGCCCACCAGCAGCAGACGGCGCTCCAGCGAGCTAGAGCCTAGGTACTCATACATGTAGGCGCGTAGTGACTAGCGCGGGATATTGTCTCTGTCTGCCTTTGTCTGCCGGTTCTGAATACCTACACGTTGCAATTTCCCCAGTATGCCCCCGGCCCACCCAAGTTCAATTCACAGGTTATGGGGCTAGCGGGAAGTTTTGGTATATTATATTGTTTTAGAACTAGTAAACGGATTCACAAGTATCGAATTCCAAGCGGCACAAGGGCCTATATTTTGTCGACCTATGTATGTATCTACATGAGTAGTCTACATTAGAGTTGTAAAAAAAACAAATCGAAAACTCGGGTGTTTTTTAAATAAAACCGTTTTATTTTTTAAAAAAATCCTTTTTATTTTGAACTTTTTTCAAAATCACCTCAGAACGTAATCTGAACAAAGTGGAGGGTATTCAAACGTGTGTAGGACGGACGTATAAGTAGGCACAGCAGAAGCACTCTTGCATGATTTCATACTCCTAAGCTTTCAAAACAAGCTTTGAGGAGCATAAACCAGAGTGCACCATGTACATGTACACCATGTGCAACATGTACGATGTGGACCATGTTCCGCATTCAATGACGCAGCAGTTCAGCTCGTTATTTACAGCGGAACTTGCGCCTGTCATAATCTCACATGGACATGTGGCGCATAGTTTTGGCAGCTGCAGTTGCAGTGAAGACACTTGATCACTTTGTCGACTGTCAGTTCACAAGTGACCACCAACCTCGAAAGGCGTGTCTGACGCCGGTGCTGAAGAGCAGCGCCCCAAAGATCACCGCGTAGACTGCGACGACGGAGACGACGGAGCCGACAGCGTGCCAGAGGCGAAACATGGCTAAACCGCTTCGCACGAACACGGTATAGTTTAATGTTTTTAGTCCATAGGATTTGGGCTCCCAGTACGCCCAGCCTCGAGAGTCGAACGTCGCCATCTGGTACACGACTGTCCCGGCAGCGAGAATCCACACTGCGCGCGACGCTCGACCAAGGATTTTAGCGGTGCGAATACTGGGCACGTGCGTGCGTGCGTGCGTGCGCATCTGGTGTGCACTAGGTATACCGGTATGTATGCACAGCTCGTGTTGCGTGAGCGACTGAGCGTCGAGCGGCACGCGCCGGCCGCGGAGGCGCCAAATGAGACGTTCTGCGTAAAGATCGTCTGAATGGGCCGGTCGTAGAAGAGGACGACGCAGAGTCGATTGAGGGCCAGGAGGGCGTAGTGGAAGCAGACGGCGTTCCACGCGCACGCCGAGTAGGCGTACTGCAGGGGCCCCGGCACGTAGGCCTTGAGGTCGACGAGGCCCTCGAGCAGCAGCATGACGCCGATGAGGGCGTACATGAGGAACCAGAACGCGTCCGCGAGCGTCGAGGACGCGAACAGCAGGAAGGTGGGTCGCGTCCGCGACAGACGCGCCAACGCGACCAGCAGCACTCCGGCCAGTGCGAGGTATGTCGAGTTCAGGCCGAAATAGACGGCGCCGACGAGCTTGTCCAAGCGCTCGTCCATCTCAGCTCAGCTGAAACCGTTTTTTTTCTGTCAACGAACGACGAAGAGGTCATCGAACGCATGTAGATTGTAAGTACAGTATACGCTCCAGCTAAAACTAGCCGGCTAGGACTGTCAAGTGCTTTCGTTTCAACAATCTGCGATGCTTTAGTTGTACATCAACAATAACAACAAATAATTATTAACGATAAGACACTGACAGCGCACTGTCACACTACCTGCTTGCGTATAGTAACTGCAACAGCCTGCGTGTTCGCGACAGCACTTCTTCTTTAGCGGTATACGGTAGATACTGCAAGGCACGTACAATACGACTTTTGAGTGGTTTGTCAGACTTTTAGTGGAACGAACCTCCAACATGACCCCATTTACGTAGGCGAGGCCGGGCAGTCATTCTTCAGCAAATGCACAATCTCTATGGATCCATTTCCTGTCGAAAGTGAGCACATCGCGAAAACGCACTTTCTACATATGCCTTTACTTTCCCAAGCTCGCATTGTGTCGACGTGATAATCTAATGAAACGCAAAGAATGACGCTTTCCTCCAATAGTGCCCCTGGGAAAGGCAAGGATGAAGAAAGAAAGTATAGTGCTCCCCTCTCCAATAGTGCCACCGGGGGTAAGCGGTGTGGTTACCTATGCCTTTTCTGGGCAATAATATAGTGGTACGTACAATAATCGTGTATACAACCAATAGTAGTACATTTCAGCACTATTAAGGTAAACAAACCATTAAGTGGAAATTTTAACAGCGAAATTGGCGTTGTCATTTAATATTTTTAGGTTGAAAGTACAGATCTTCTCTCCAACCATGCCACCCTTTATAGTGCCCCTAGGGAAGAGATCAAAAGAAATGTGCCCTGGAGCACTATTGGAGGGCCTACGGTAACTATCGGCGGGGGTGCGTGGAGGTGGGAGAGGGGAGGGGGGGGGGGGGTTGCGGTGGGGTTGGAGTGGAGACGTTCCGCAGGCTTGGGTAACAAAAAAATTCATTTTATAATTAAAAAAGTTTTTTTTTAATGTTTGCTTCTTTTGTTTGTTTGCCCCATAATGTTTAACCATTTTGGACATTCTTTCCTTCTTCTTGTTTTCTTCTTGTTTTACTGTAAGGGCTCAATACCTCCAAAAATTTCACGTTTTTTGAGGTTTTTCGTGCGCCATTATCATCTCTCTCTCTCTCTCTCTCTCTCTCTCTCTCTCTCTCTCTCTCTCTCTCTCTCTCTCTCTCTCTCTCTCTCTCTCTCTCTCTCTCTCTCTCTCTCTCTCTCTCTCTCTCTCTCTCTCTCTCTCTCTCTCTCTCTCTCTCTCTCTCTCTCTCTCTCTCTCTCTCTCTCTCTCTCTCTCTCTCTCTCTCTCTCTCTCTCTCTCTCTCTCTCTCTCTCTCTCTCTCTCTCTCTCTCTCTCTCTCTCTCTCTCTCTCTCCCTCTCTCTCTCTCTGCTGTTGCTGCTGTTGCCTGCTGCTGTTGCTACCCTGCTGTTGCTACCCTGCTATATATACCGGATTTATGCTACATATACCGGATAAGGGAAACAGTTACAAAACCGATTCCCCTTCTGCCCTCTTTGCAATCCACGCATACCTGTAACAGGGTCTGGAAGAGTGCGGGGGGGGGGGGGTAAATGGCCAAATTCTGGGACGGGGGTCTGGGGCGAAAAGTGGGGGGGGGGGGTAGCCAGCCATTTGTTGAGTTATACTGGTACTTTTTGGTCAAAAATGGGTATAAATAGGGTCTAAACAGTGTTATTTAGCTGTTTTATGGTCATATAACACTGCGGATGGATGACTTATACGGCAACACCGGCAGATTCCCCTGCTGATCTACGTATCCATCCGTCACTTTTACAAACCACAATTGTTTGATCGCGTCTGCTCGATCTGCTCAAGTTGCGTAATTTTAGGTGACGACGAATAGAATAGGTACTTGTTGGATTGAGTTCACGAAGTGTTGAAGGAATGCGTTGACAAGCAGTGTGGTCGTTTACAGCTTTTCAGTGTAAAAAATCGCCTAAATCCAAAAAATAGACTAGGCTAGCGCTGGCTAGCCCGCTCCGACCACTCTACCCGCTACCCCTAGCGGCTATGATAGCGGCTACTCTTCAAAATGTCTTTTGATAGGCGTCCGACTACATGATACGGTTCTGCTAGCGTCCGCTAGGGGGTAGCGGCGTCTACCGATCATACATGTGACCGGATTTTTGAAGTGGGGGGGAGGGTCGGAGACATTCTGGGGGTGTGGGGGGGGGGAAAGCAGATTTGAAGAGGAAGGGGAGTGTCAGAGGGTAAAAAAAGTGTACCGAAATAGTGTCTAAATAGGCACTTTTTGGTCAAAAATAGGTTAAAATAGGCTATAAATAGCGTTGTTTAGCTGTTTTAGGGTCAAAAAACACTGAAAAAGACGAAAAATACACTACTTTGTACAATTGTAGACAAGTTGGAAAACTTTAGGAAAATTCTGGGGGGTTGGGGGGGGGCTGGGTAGGGGTAAAATTCTGGCTGGGGGTGGGTAACCCGCCCCCCCCCCAACCCCCAGTTACATGTATGCAGTACCGACAGGCCAGAGGCAAGCCTTTGCTTTGCCTCTGGTCCCATTCCGTTGCGCTGCCTGCCCTGAATTCGGCGCGTATGCACAGTCAAAAATCTAGCCTAGCATTTGCTTGAGTCTTGAAGATTCGAGCACGCACTTGTCTAGCCGTATGCACCCATAATTCGCTCGCTCGCTGTGCTTTGCCTTTGTACCTTTTGTAATGTCGTAGACCGTGCTTCGACGAATAAACAAACAAACAAGCACAGTCGAGCGAATGCTTCAGTGTAGAGTAGCATCTGTCCAGTTCCAAGACTCAGGCTCAAGACAGCTCTTGATCAGTCTAGGTTGCTTTCTTGAACGCTAGATTATAAGTAGAAGGCTTAGAGATGTCGGCAACGGCAGAGAGATATGCGACGCATGCGAGAACGCGAGTATGCGTTTCCTTTTGAATCTGCGGACCCGGAAGAGATGCGGAATTGCGAGCTGTATAAACGGTAGCGGTAGCGGTACCACTTCACTAGCAAATATCGGGCATGAAATCGCGCGCATAATGGCAATAAAATTAAAAAGCTAATGGCGGTGGTCGTCTACCTGAAAGTGCAGCAGATTTTTTTTGGCTGTTGGTTTGGCTTAACTTAGCTTATTTTGACTGGCTTAGCTTGCTTATGTAACTATACATACGTGTCTCTTGCACTCGAGAGACTCATTTTCGCTGCGATACTTAGTTTCAATGCGTTTTGCAGTTGATAGATATATCAAGAACAATCGCGAAAATCACTTTTTTTTATTTTAAGCTAGTGTTTGAAGTCGCGTCTTGAACAAGCCTGTGTGGTGCTTGAACTGTGCATACGCCATAAGAGTAGCATCTCGTTCAAGTCAAGACTAAAGTCCAAGCAAATGCTAGAATCTCGAACTTGAGTCTAGAACTGTGCATACGCGCCCTGGAACGCGTATGCACAGTCGAAAATATAGCCTAGCATTTGCTTGAGTCTTGAAGTTTCGAGCACGCACTTGTCTAGCCGTATGCACAGTCTAGCAAATGCTTCAGTCTAGGGTAGCGTCTACCTATTCTTAAGACTCAAGCTCAAGACAGCTCAATATCAGTCTAGATTATTTTTCTTGAACGCGAAATTGTAATTTTTGTTGTTAAAAAGGCTTGAAGATGTGGGCAACAGCAGAGAGATATGCGACGCATGCGAGAATGCGAGTACGCGTTTCCTTTTTGAGTCTGCCGACCGGAAAGAGATGGAGAATTGCGAGCTGTACAATCGGTAGCGGTACCGCTTCACTGGCGAATACGGGGCATGAAATCGCGCACACAATGGAAATGATAATTAAGGAAAAATTTGCAGGTAGCTGCAAAAAAAAGGTGAATATGTGACGCTATTTTGTTAAAGTCCAGTTTGAAAAAGAGGGGTATTAATCAAGGCACGCCTCAAGCCACTTATGCTTTGCAGCTGATCAACTTCAGTTTGAACAAACGGTGTATAAAAACTGAACCAAACGCAGCAACACGTCACATATTTGGCATTTTTTGTGTTCGCATGCATACGAAGGTGCAGTGGCAATTATTAGGACCTACACACACTGCATTCACATATGCCGCATGAAGGCTGATTCACAATTAACGGTCTTCCCATCGGTCTCGGTCTCGGTCTCGGTCTTCCCATGCTAAACAGCCAAGACCAATGCGAAGACCGAGACCGAGACCGACGATGTTGGGAACTTTGAACATTTGCTCCGGTCTTCATCGGTCTTCAACGGTCTCGTGTTGAACGCGCGCGCTACCGTAGTTACGCTTTACTATAGCCGTGACCCTCAAAGAATTTGTCGGTATTCGCATAAGGGTAAAGCGACTAGGAAATTTGCCGGACTAGGACTAGAAAATTGAAAACAAGGAAGAGTTTAAGATTTAGTTTATTCAACAGGTGTAGGCGGCCCGTCTCCTTGGATAATTGACAACCGTTGACAGTGACTTGACACCGTTGACAGGATAATTGACAGAATGGCACTTGGTTGTGAGACAGACAGGAAGGACCCCATAATCTTGCACATGGAACACGATGCACGCGCAGGCTCGCACGCACGCAGGCACGCACGCAAGCACGTACATGCACGCACGTACGCACGCACGCACGCACGCACGCACGCACTCACGCACAAGATGTAAAATGGTGCATTGCACTATGCAAACGTTGTAGGTCATCATTGGATGAAATGCCAAAAGGGGAATGACAAATGGAGCCAGTACAGTATGTATGCATTGCCTACACATCACTAACTGCAGTGGCAACCTACATATCACAAATGTTAGCAGGGTGCCGATTATTTATCCAGGAAGTTTGGCTGTGCCAGGTCCATGGTAATGGCCAAGGGCAATGCATTGTCAGAGAGAGATGAGATGTGAAAGGGTTGCTGTTGCGTTTTGGCTGAATGAGGGTGGCTCGCACAAAAAATGCCAAATATGTGACGTGTTGCTGCGTTTGGTTCAGTTTTTATACACCGTTTGTTCAAACTGAAGTTGATCAGCTGCAAAGCATAAGTGGCTTGAGGCGTGCCTTGATTAATACCCCTCTTTTTCAAACTGGACTTTAACAAAATAGCGTCACATATTCACCTTTTTTTGCAGCTACATGTACCTGCAAATTTTCCTTAATACAGTGTTTTTTCGTAAGACAAGCATTGATACGCAAAACCTATGCAGGCACGCACGCACGCTCGCACGCATGTATGCACACACGTGTGCGCGCCCGCACGTACGCACGCACGCTCGCACGCACGCACCCACGCACGCACGCTCGCACGCACGCACATACAGACATACAACAGCAGACCAGAACGCACACATGCCCCAGCGTACCAAAAAAAGCACATGTAGCGTGTCCGGTGGAATCCCTCAATCGCAGTAGGAGACACGCATCGTATAGAAACGCGCCAAATTCGGTTCAGATAATCAAAAGTTATAGGCGATCAAAAAATCCAAAATCCGCTCTGATACGGTGTACACCTGGACAAAGAAGTGTGCCGCGCGTTACTTGCAACCGGTCTGACAGACCTGCGCACACGATGGCGCGATCGAAGCGTGTGAGCGTGTGTGTGCGTGCGTGCGCATGCAGTTTTGCTATAGTGCTTGTGCTGCGCCATAGGGGGTACATTATGTGCGTGCGTGCGTGCGTGCCTGCGCTTGCAGTTGTGCTATATTGCTGCGTTTTAGCATAGTGATGTAAAGTATGAAAATGATCGCCATGACTAGGCGGTCAACTTTCGTGTTTTAGCTGAAGTGATCCGACGTACCCACATTGAGATGTAGCGATTTTCCCAGAAGTGAAAATATTTTGGTGCGTCGGAGCGCGTTGGCACTAAGGAATGAAATGTTCCACACCAATTGGTGATCAACTTTATTATTGACCCCAAAGCGATCCGAGCTAACCACACCAAAATATCGCCATTTTATGTCATTGGTATAATGGGGAGATGTATTTTGGTGCGTCCAATGCGGTCCAATTGTTGAAACTTTTTTAAGTTAGGTCCTGGCCATCAACTTGCCCCTTTATAGCGAAGCTCTGCGACGAACGTTTGGAGCGCCTATAGGGCACAAACTTTTCGGGTCCTTCAAAAAAGCATAAAATCGGCAATATCTCTGGACATACAAAGTCTAAACAAGAATCTTTTGGCACCACAAATTGTTGCCATGGGTCGCCCATACGCGCAAAGTTTCATCCTGATTGCTTTTGGCGTTCGCGAGCAGTGCTCCAAAAACTGGGAGGAGAACATGAAAAAAAAGCCGCAAAATTGGAACATTTTTGGAACTATTGACCCCTTACAGTAAAGCACGGAAACGCGTTATGGCGCGTTCGATGCCCCAGAAGAAGGCGGTTCATTTGCGCCATAACGCGCCGAAATCCGTTCAGGCAATCAAAAGTTATAGGCGATCGAAAATTCAAAAACCCGCATTGAGGAGTGGTCACATAGGTATTAGGGTTGTACGCTGACGCGTACACCCTGATAAAAAAAAACTAAGGACAGTGGTCGTCTGCCTGAAAATGCAGCAGATTTTTTTCGGCTGTCGGTTTAACTTAGCTTAATCTTAACTTGCTTAGCTTGCTTAGGCCCAAGTGAAGCAGTACCCCATGACTTAAATGTAGCTCCCATCTTTTGTGTTTTTATTTATTATTTATATATATTCATATATTTACTTTTACCTTTCAACTTGGCCTTTGGGATGGGTAGCCTGTATTTTGGCCCGCACGGACGCACGGTCGCACGGACATTAATATATGTACTTTTAGTTTCTATTTAAATTAAGGAAAATTTTGCAGGTGGCTGCAAAAAAAGAGAATATGTGACGGACGCTCCTTTAGGTCCAGTTTGAAAAAACGTGGTATTAAAAGTAGCCACTTCATCAGATGATCAACTTCAGTTTGGACAAACCGTGTATAATCGAACCAAACGCAGCAACACGTCACATATTCGGCGTTTGTTGTGCTCGCTTCACCCGCTCGCTTGGATCACTGGAAAGGCAGTCCAGGCTGCACCGAGGCCTTTTATTCCTTGGACTCAGAGACGAGAGTGGGCCTTGTCCTTGCCGCCCACAGATGGCAGTCCCGTCCATAGCTACAGGCTAACAGAAGCGGAACAAAGATGAACGAGAATCGAAGTTGAATGTACGGCATGTACTGGTACTTAAGATTGTGAAATGATGCTACATATCACTTACTGTAAGAGCAAGCCACATATTAAATTTTGGAACGGACAGGGCAGTGAAGTTATCTACCTATGCAGTATCTTTGGCTGTGTGCCCTATCCATCCATGCAATGCCTATGAATGGCAGCACATCGTCAGAGAGATGAACGAGTTGTGAGGTTGGATTGATGGTGGTGGTGTTGTGGTTGTGTGCGTGCGATGGCTCACACAACAAACGCCGAATATGTGACGTGTTGCTGCGTTTGGTTCGATTATACACGGTTTGTCCAAACTGAAGTTGATCATCTGATGAAGTGGCTACTTTTTATACCACGTTTTTTCAAACTGGACCTAAAGGAGCGTCCGTCACATATTCTCTTTTTTTGCAGCCACCTGCAAAATTTTCCTTAATACAGTGTTTTTTCGTAAAAGAAAGATTAATCGAAAACTCACGCATGCACACACATACAAATCCACAGCAGCAGACCAGCACGGACGCATGCTCAGTGTTGCACCATAAAGCTTATGAAAAACGTGTACCACTGTACACATTGTGCGTGCGTGCGTGCGTGCGTGCGTGCGTGCGTGCGTGCGTGCGCGCGTGCGTGCGTGCGTGCGTGCGTGCGTGCGTGCGTGCGTGCTTGCGTGCGTGCGTGCGTGCGGGTGTGCAGCTGTGTCATTTTCGTGCATCAAGGGCTGTAACGAGCATCCGTCCATAAATATCAAAAATTTGCCAAAATTTTGGTAGAAGAACCTAGAAAAGAGACAGAGAATGTGGGATGGACTGGAGACACTGCAGCAAAGAACCGTTGATGGGTTTCCCAAGATGACACCTGCAAAAGCGTCACAGGCGTCACTGGGAGTCGAACCAGCGACCTCGCGATCAGTAGTCTGATGACTTTACAAAACGCGCCAAAAATATTGCAACGTAAACTGTAACCTCACGATGTATTGCACCTAGACTGAATTCTTCAGAGGGTTTTTATGTGGGTCATAGGTAGATGCGTGCGAAGTTTTGTTTCGATTGATACAGGTGTGAGCGAGCGACAGGCCAAAAGGTTGGAAGGACCCAATTTTTTGTTACATCCACACAATTTTCTCGGTAATGCGCAAGAGTATGGAAACGTGTTGCGACTCAATCGAATCACCCTTTGAATGCGGTTCTTTTGAGCTATCACGTGGCAGAATTCGTCCAGGAAAGCAAAAGTAATGCACGCTCAAAGTTTCGAATGTCGCCCAAAATGGGGGTGTGCCAAGAGAGTCTAGCTGCGAAACATGGAAGTCGGAGAGATCTCATTTGTCAAAAGTGACCTATTCCAGGTCTAGACGAGGAACTGTCATCATTACAGCACAGCTCTGTGACAAACGGTTGAAGCGCCTATAGCTGACAAACTTTTGGGACAAAACACCCAAAAAAAGGCCTTTCAAAGGGGGCCGACCGAGACATGGGCATCGGAGCGCTGCCATTTGTCGAAAGTAACCTATTCCAGGTCCGGACGATTAACTTTCGTCATTGCAGCACAGCTCTGCCACAAACGGTTGAAGCGCCTATAGCTGACAAAGTTTTTTTGGTCGAAATTTGCGAAATTTTGGTTGCCTATATCTCATTATGTGGTGAGAATTTCAAATCTCATGCAAGCGTCTTAGACTTTCTTTGTAAAGCTGTTTACGGAAATCAAATAACATTTGGGGGTTTACTCGGCTTTTTTTCGACTTTTACTCTTGTCGCATTTTGGCCAAAAAAAAACGACTATGTTCCAAAAAATTACTAAATCGGCCTTAACTCTAGATCCGTAGCACCTAGATAAATTTTTCTTGCGGTCACAAAGTTGCCATCATATACCGCGTGCTCACGCCAAGTTTTGTCCCAATCGACTGAGGCGTTCCAGAGCGGCGCCCCAAAAAGTGTGTGCAGAACAGGAAAAAAAAAACACCACTTTTTCGGAACATTTTCGGAAGTTTCGTGTTAATGCGCTCGAGTACCGAAACGCGGGACGGCTTATTCGATTCCGGTCTAGAAGGCGGTTCCTTTGAGCTATCATTCGCCACAATCCGTTCAGGCAATCAAGAGTTATGAGCGAGTGAAAATTCAAAAAACCGCATTGCAGAAGTCGTCACATATTAGGGTTGTACGCTGCCGCGTACACCCTGATTACAATCTAAAACTTTATCTTTGGGAGCGATGGGTAGGCTTTATTTTGGACCGCACGGACGCACGGACATTTACATATGTACTTTTAGTTTCTATTTAGGTTACAATCTAAAACTTTATCTTTGGGAGCGATGGGTAGGCTTTATTTTGGACCGCACGGACGCACGGACGCACGGACATTTACATATGTACTTTTAGTTTCTATTTAGGTTACAATCTAAAACTTTATCTTTGGGAGCGATGGGTAGGCTTTATTTTGGACTGCACGGACGCACGGACGCACGGACATTTACATATGTACTTTTAGTTTCTATTTAGGTTACAATCTAAAACTTTATCTTTGGGAGCGATGGGTAGGCTTTATTTTGGACCGCACGGACGCACGGACATTTACATATGTACTTTTAGTTTCTATTTAGGTTACAATCTAAAACTTTATCTTTGGGAGCGATGGGTAGGCTTTATTTTGGACCGCACGGACGCACGGATGCACGGACATTTACATATGTACTTTTAGTTTCTATTTAGGTTACAATCTAAAACTTTATCTTTGGGAGCGATGGGTAGGCTTTATTTTGGACCGCACGGACGCACGGACGCACGGACATTTACATATGTACTTTTAGTTTCTATTTAGGTTACAATCTAAAACTTTATCTTTGGGAGCGATGGGTAGGCTTTATTTTGGACCGCACGGACGCATGGACGCACGGACATTTATATATGTACTTTTTTTAGTTTCGAACGTGGACGCCAGATGTCGGCGCCATTCTGTCACTGAGTCACAAACCTCTGTTTATTGCCGTGACACTGAGTACTTATATTGATTCGCCAGAGTATTTGCACTGGGATTTAAAGATGCGCACAAAACAAAAAGCAGAACGACACTGCAGGGGCGAGTTCAGTTGGAGTTACGTACAGAGGGTGTGCGGTTTACATAGGAACCTAACAACGACACGCAGTGGCGAATACCTAAAGGAGTGCCTCTGACAGCAACTCACGCTGCTGTTTGGGGTAGAATCTTTGGGGATTTTACAAAGAATGTTGTGCGCACATGGAGTGAGCCGTCTTGACTTTACACGAGAAGGTCCTTCACCAGCGTGTCGACCACTGCGTCACAGACGAGTTCGACGATCCGGCCCTGCAGAATATTTCATTTTTTGAGTAACCAGAGCATACGTGTAGCTGGGGGGGGATTGGCGGCGGAGCACTATTTTTGGAAGACCGACCCAACTGCCCCCCAATCCTCGGTCCCCCAGAATTTGGCGGTTTAGTCCTCCGCGCCCCACTGTTTCAGACCGACTTACAGGGGGTGGAGCCAGAGGTGTAACTGGCCATCGAAGCTGAGGGGGGGGGGGGGTGAAGCTGGGGTTTTTGAAAAGTCGCTGGGGGTGACCTGCACGGCCAAATTTGATACAATTTCTCTTTTTCCAGCCTCAATAATGACCTAGAAAATGCTTCGCGAATGCTGAAAACACAGCGCCGCAGGCAAAAATTTGTGAATTTTTGGCCAAAACGCGCTCCAGTGACTCTAAAAATGGTCAGTTGGAGAAAAAAACAGCGCCACAGGCAAAATTTGGTGATTTTTTGGCCGAAAACGAGCCCAAAAGACTCCAAAATGGTCTGTAGGTGAAATACAGCGCCTCAGGCGAAATTTTTGACATTTGGACAATAAATGCTGCTCACAGGCCTGAAAAACACCTTGGGAAGTATGAGAAACACAATTCAGCCATAGGGGTAACCTGCAGTCAGTGCCAGGATTGACTAAAGCTGAGGGGGGGGGGGGCACCGACGGATCCAGGGGGAGGGAGGGGATGGCGCCCGCCCTCCCCGTCAGGATTTAGAGGGGGGCTGGGAGGGCGGCGGTGCGGAGCGGCTGGTAGGGTGGTTTGGGGGAGGGACTCGCGCAGAGAGTCGGTGAGATGGTGGGGCGTGGCAGGGCCGCGGCCGTGGAGCTTAGGAAAGAAAAGGAGCCAGCCTGGTGGGCATAGCGATAGCGAGTTGGGAAATTGGTGATGACTGATAACTTCTGTCAGGTCATCTGCTGGCAGAGAAGACCAAGTGGCAAAAACTAATGTGGTTTGTTCCCTCAATCCATTCACTGCGACTTTGAATGGGCTATTGGTTGATCAGTTCTTAAAGAACAATGGCGATGCCGCCGCTATGTACCAAATTTCCCAAGTCATTTCCAAGTCATGGAAGGTGCTGAAATTCAAACTGACTCCCGTGCATCACAATCAGGATTTGAAGCCCAGCATCGGAAAATGGCAAAACGTGGAAAGCATGAAGAGGACCGATATACTGTGAACCGAGGAATTGGGCGCAGGGGAACTGGGTGCTAACACTCAAAAAAACGCAAAAAGTGCCCTAGTGGACCTACCTTTTCTGATTTTAAAAATGATTGTAAATGATCGAAAATCTCAAAGTGTTTGATTGTGACGCCGTTTGTTATGTATTTTAATTGTTTAGAATAATTGTTATGTGCCAAAGCCGCCGCTGAAATGGCCCAGCATCCATAAATTTCGACAGGGTCCCCCCTTCTTCAAAATCCGTCTCCATTGCTCCGATTTCGCCGCCCTCCCCGTCACGAAATCCTGGATCCGTCACTGGGGGGGGGGTGGTCCTACTTTTCGTGCAGGATTGACCGAAGCTGAGGGGGGGGGGGGGTGAACCCTACCTACACCCACTGGCGGATCCAGGATTTTCTGACAGGAGGGGGCAGAGTCACAAAATTTTTCTTGCAAAAAAATTGCATATGTATGGCGTTATGCGAAATCTTGTGACTTTTTGGCGCTGCAGGCGCGAAAAAATTCAATGTCAACTGCTGCATCCCTCAATTTCAACGAATTTTTCATTAATTTTCCTCCAAAATCATGCGCCGCAAGCGCAAATTTTGAATTTCCAACGTTCTTCCGAGCATTTTTTAATCCAAAATTGGGCGAACCTGTCAGATTTGGTCACCTTGCCTCCCTTATGCCCCTTTACGTGACTTGAATAGCAAGACCCTCCATTGCCCTACCTTGGATGGGCGCCTGCCATAAAAGATAGGTCCCTTCTTGCTCCAAAGCAGTCGTTCAGCCACACACTACAGCGCTGCAGGCAAAAATTTTCGGCTGATGGGTGCGTTAATTTAAGAGAAACAGCCGAACAGTAGTTCGATTCGCCCTTTTGTTCCCTGTGCCTGCCCCCCTTGCCCCCCTTTGCCGACAACGACAGGTGGGGGCACGCCCCCCTGCCCCCGGCTTTGGATCCGCTAGTGCCTACACCCTACCCAGTTACACCTATGGGTGGAGCAGAGGTGTCTATGAGACGGAAAGAACACGAAAAGAAGAAGACGATATAGATATACAGAGGAGGATTGACACCCGGCGGCCCGCCTCTCCCCCCGCGGTCTGCCCCCCCCCCCTGGCGCAAGCTGGAAAAATGGCGATGGATGGGTGGAAGAAGGTTGGGGGACTTTGGGAGGGCGTTGGAACAGTTTTGCGGGGCGCTCAAACGTCCCAAACGCCCCCCCCCCAGTTACAGGTATGCTGTGTGTCCCCAGTTACGAATGGTGTCACAGCCTGGGCGCCCCCATCTGAAAGAGCTGTTTATATGCATGTGAGAAACAGATTACGGAGAAAGGTATGGTATATGCCGAATTGACCGACTCCAAACATTACGAATAATGCAAAGAAGAAGAAAAAGATAAGAAGTGCCCCCAATCCCGTCCGTGCCAATTTTAATAGGCTGATAAAAAGTGTCACAAAGATTATGAGGATGTGGAACTGGTGAACATCACGCTAACGTACACAAACAATTCCATATACACCTACCTCTGCGTAGATTGCGCTCCGGTTCACCGCCACCTCTTCTGCCGCTCTCAGAACCGGAGCACGCAGGCAAATGAGCTCGATCATCTGCACCAGGTTGTCTTGGTCCAGCTCTTCCTCCTTCAGTCGTCTGCGAATCCTCGCAGCCGCGAGATCGCGGGCTCGATTGACGTGGTCGAGCTGCTTCAGCCGCATATGTCTAAACAAAGTAAAGCTTATCAGTTAGTAGCAAAGAGGAAGGGTACTAGTCGGAAGTCACAGTCAGACACCATTTGGGGGAGGCGCCGATATGTGAATGCGAGATACGGACATGGCATTCGATACAACGGGTGGAGCCAGAGGACATAGTAGATAAATTTATAGCAAAGTAATGTTAACTTGAAGTAGCCATTTTTTTTGCTCAGGGTGGGTTAAATAAAATAGAATATGAACAGTTTTTCATGGGTTGTTGCTTGTTATAGTACGGATACCATGTGTTCCCAAATGCTGTGCAAAGAGAAAAAAGAATGAGGAAAGGTTTCAAAACAAGATCAATAAACAAAAATTATTTACTCTAGTTCCAGCTTCCGCATCCTCTTTTGCTGGCGGTACAACTTGCGCTTGATCCTTTTTTTTTCTTTCTTCAGTTCCTGTAGCTCGTCCTTCATCGCGGCCGCTTCTTGCTGAATGTCACTTTTCATAGTCGGAACATGTTATTATGCTCGGCTCATTAGGGGGAGGAGACGGGACGGAGTTAGAGGAAGGGGAAGCAACGCGCGGACAAAATGCTAGACAATTGTTCATCCCAAAAATCTCGATTTACCCACGCCCTGCGTTCGAAAAATTCGGCGATTTACTCCACCCCTGACGCAAGTTCCGCGGGCACCTATGAGACACTGAACACAGTAAACTGCGACTTGAAACACAAAATGCGGGTTCATCCCATCCAGTACCTGACGCAGCTGCTCCACTTGGTCACGCCGCATGTACAACGCGAGGAACGAGGATGCGTCGTTCAGGCTCTTCCTAAAAAAAAACACCTTTGCTGTGCAGAACCAAAGCGAAACACGAGAAAAACTAGCGCACTGCCATCTCAATCGTAGCCGACTGGTGACGCTGCGCTGCGGAGTGGAAGATGCGCTGCGGACACTGCAAAATTCTGAGAAAGAAATGTTCTGGGATCTTGAAATAGCGCGGTTTTGAAGCTCGGGTTCAAAATTTAAAAGCAGTTGATACAGTAGTGCTTAACAGACGCTGGTTTTTCAACTTGTACTGGCTTTGCAATAAAACAGCAAAGCACCGTAACCTCTTGTCCGTGCGTCCTCCGTAACCTCCATAAATGTCCGTGCGTCCGTGCGTCCGTGCGGTCCAAAATAAAGCCTACCCATCGCTCCCAAAGATAAAGTTTTAGATTGTAACCTAAATAGAAACTAAAAGTACATATATAAATGTCCGTGCGTACGTGCGTCCGTGCGGTCCAAAATAAAGCCTACCCATCGCTCCCAAAGATAAAGTTTTAGATTGTAACCTAAATAGAATCTAAAAGTACATATATAAATGTCCTTAGTATAGTCCAATTAGCTCGCAGGGGACTAAAAGTACATATATAAATGTCCGTGCGTCCGCACGTCCGTGCGGTCCAAAATAAAGCCTACCCATCGCTCCCAAAGATAAAGTTTTAGATTGTAACCTAAATAGAAACTAAAAGTACATATATAAATGTCCGTGCATCCGTGCGTCCGTGCGGTCCAAAATAAAGCCTACCCATCCCTCCCAAAGATAAAGTTTTAGATTGTAACCTAAATAGAAACTAAAAGTACATAGGTAATTGTCGATCCGTCCGTGCGTCCGTGCGGGTCCAAAAATAAAGCCTACCCATCGCTCCCAAATATAAATTTTTAGATTGTAATCAAAATAGAAACTAAAGTACATCTATAAATTTCCGTGCGTCCGTGTGGTCCAAAATAAAGCCTACCCATCGCTCCCAAAGATAAAGTTTTAGATTGTAACCTAAATAGAAACTAAAAGTACATATATAAATGTCCGTGCGTCTGTGCGGTCATCCCTAAAAATAAAGCCTACCCATCCCTCCCCAAAGATAAACTTTTAGATTGTAACCTAAATAGAAACTAAAAGTACATATGTAAATGTCTGTGTACAGTTACCGTGCATCCCTGCAGTCCAAAATAAATCCTACCCATCGCTCCGAAAGATAAAGTTTTAGATTGTGTAATCTAAATAGAAACTAAAAGTACATATATTTATAAATGTCCGTGCGTCCGTGCGTCCGTGAGGTACAAAGTAGAGACCTACCCATCACTCCCAAATATACAAACTATTATATCTGTAACCTACATACATACTATACGTATATATATAAATGTCCGTGCGTCCGTGTGGTCGAAAATAAAGCCTACTATATATATACATACTATATATATATATACATACATATATACATATATATATACATACATACTATATATATATATATACTATATACTATATATATGTATATATACTATATATATATATATACATATATATATAGTATATAGTATATATATATAATTATAAGTATGTATGTATATATATATGTATATACATACGTATCTATATGGGGTAGTGTGTAATCTGGGCCACAGCGGCCGTGGCGCGCTTCAGATGTGGCGTCGTGCATTACTTTGGGAGCAAACTGGTTACTGTCACGCAAGTTTTTAAATGTTTTGTTCAACATACTCCACTGCAAAATCGAA